>JAGFMF010012279.1:2614330-2669158 GCA_019455555.1 Galemys pyrenaicus
GCTCCCCGCTCTCTGTGGTGAATCCTCTCACCCCCCACGCCTCTGGCCTGTACCCCAGTGCTTGTATGCATAAATAAATAAATCTTTAAAAAAAAAAAATCAAAGCAGCAAGGGGCTTATCCTTTTCCAAAGAGTAAGACTTTAAGATTACAATTTCAACTAATGAAATCCTAAAAACATTATACTATATTAGCCACAAAAACTAAGATGCTTAAAGATAAAGAGTTACTATAATGAACACTGATGCAAAAATCCTCAATAAAATCCTAGCCATCAGAATCCAACAATGACTCAAAAAGATAATTCACCATGACCAAGTAGGACTTATTCCAGGGAAATTTATTCCAGGATCATTCAACATATGAAAATCAATTAATGTAATCCAACACATCAACAAAAAGAAAAATAAAACCATAAGATCATTATTAATAGATGCTAATAAAGCATTCAACAAAGTTCAACACCCTTTTATGATGAAGGCTCTCAAAATTCTTGGGATAAAAGGAACATACCTTAACATAATAAAGGCCAAATATGACAAATCCATAGCCAATAACATTTCCAATGGTGAAAACCTTTCCCTTAAGATCTGGAACAAGACAAGGATGTCCACTCTCATCACTGCTTTTCAATATAATACTAGAAGTCCTAGCCAAAGCAATAACACAAGAGAAAGACATACAAGGAATCCAAATAGGGAAAGAAGAAGTAAAGCTATCATCACTTGCAGACGATATGATAATATACATATAGAACCCTAACAATGCCACAGAAAAACTAATCAAAATAATCAACAAGTTTAGTAAAGTATCAGGATACAAAATCAACACACAAAAACCAGCAGCCTTCCTGAATCAATCTGAAGAAGAAATCAAGAAAACCATCCCTTTTATAATTGAAACCAGAAAAATCAAATACCTGGAAATAAACCTAACAACAGAGGTGAAGGACCTATACAAAGAAAATTATAAAACACTATTAAAAGAAATAGAAGATACGAAGAAATGGAAAGACATCACTTGCTCATGGATTAGGAGAACTAACATTATCAAAACGGCCATCCTACCAAAAGCAATTTATAGATGCAATGCTATTCCAATAAAAATGTCAAAGACATTCTTCAAGAAATAGAACAAACCTTGATGAAATTCATATGAAACCATAAAAAGCCTTGAACAGTCAAAGCTCTCCTAACTAAAAAGGAGAATGGAGATATCACACCCCTAGACTTCAAACTATACTACAAAACCATAATAATTAAAACTTTGTGGTACTGGAACAAAATAGGCACACAGACCAATGGAATCAAATAGAAAACCTAGGAAAAAACCTACATATTTATGGACAACAGGTCTTTGATAAAGGAGCAAAGAATATGCAAGGGAACAGGGACAGTTTGTTCAATAAGTGGTGTTGGGAAAACTGGACTGCTACATGCAAAAGGATGAAGCTGGACTAACTCTCACCATGCACAAAAACCAACTCAAATGATAAAAGAATTGGACATAAAACCTGAAACCATAAAATAAATAAAAGAAAATAGAGGCAAAACACTACATGACATACAACTCAGTAACATCTTTAAAAATACATTCCTCCAAAGCAAAGAAAGTGAAGGAAAAGATGAACAGCTGGTTCTACAAATTAAAAAGCTTCTATATAACAAAAGAGACATTAACCAAAACAAAGAGACACCCTACTAATTGGGAGAAAATTTTTGCACACAATACTACTGATAAAAAGTAGTACAAGATCTACAAAGAGCTCACATGATTCAACAAAAACAAAGTAAACAGTCAAAGTGTGGACAGAAGAGCTAAAAATCACTTCTCCAAAGAGGAAATGCAAATGGCCAATGGGTATATGAAAAAAACATTCAACATCACTTGTAATCAGGGAAATGTAAATCAAAACCACAATGGGATACCACCTTACACCAGTGAGAATGGCTCATATTATTATTTTTTAAAAGATCTATTTATTTATGCATACAAGCACTGGGGTACAGGCCAGAGGTGTGGGGGTGGGGGAGAGGATTCACCACAGAGAGTGGGGAGCAGAACAGGCAGATCAACAGAAGTACACTGCTGAGGGGAGCAGCGGGCACAGCAGGAGAGGTCTGCTGCGCCATGTGGGTCCCCTCCCTGGCCGGCAGCAGGGATCGAACTTGTGCTGCAGTGGCTGCGGCCTGCTTCACAGTGCGTTGCTTAACACACTGCGCCACCAGGGAGGCCCGAGAATGGCTCATATTAAAAAAAACAGGAAACAACAAATGTTGGCGAGGATATGAAAGAAAAGGAACTCTCCTACAATGCTGGGGGGAATGAAAAATGGTCCAACCACAATGATAAGCTGTGTGAAGGTCCCTCAAACTATTAAAAATGCAGCTTTCATACAATACAGCAATTTCACTTCTAGGAATCTACCCAAAGGACACAAAAACATTAATTCAAAAGGATACATGCACCTCTATGTTTACTGCAGCACTATTTACAATAAGTAAGATATGGACATAACCTAAATGCCCAAATATAGATAACTGGATCAAGAAGATGTGGTATATATACAGAATGGAATATTATTTAGCATCAAAAAAGATAAGCTCATGCCATTTGCAGCAACATGGATGGAGCTGGAAGGTATTATGCTCGGTGAAACAAGCCAGGAAAAAAAAAAAAAAAGAAAAATAGTATGGTTTCACTTAAAGAAAGAATGTAGGGAAATCAAATTAGGGATCAGGAAAAAAAAGGTAATTATAATAAATTAAAAAACAAAATTAACGGATAAATATCAATCAGAGACACTCTTCAGGGGAGGGCGAGGGAAAGGGATCAAAATGGGAGGGAAAAAGCACAAGGGACTATGGTGATGGTGCATAGGTGATCTGGTGGTAGAAATTATATGGGACCTACACCTGAGAGAAGAAAGCATGCATTGCACAAAAAGAAAGAATGATGAAAAATATATGTAAAATAAAAAAATAAAAGTACAGAGTTAACACCAATGGATTAGGAGAAAAAGGATAAGAAGTAGGGAGATTCCAGAGTACTAAGGAAACATTTAATTATCACAACTTCTTTGAGAGCAGCTCTGATCCAATCACTCAAAATTATAGCCCATTTTGAACGCTGACTAAATATTAATATGTCTATTTCATTACAGAAATTGAACATTGTGGTCATGATTTTTAAGCACAAAATTCCTTTTATCAGTTTGATATAGACCATTGCTATAATGGCAAGTTTTAAAATAGCTTTATATAATTCAAAATGAAAGAGTCTCTAAAAACATACCTGTCAACAATTGAGCTCATTTTACTACAGCTTACGGTAAACAACATAACATATTACGTTTTCGTCTTGTGGTAGACATTTGTACTTCTCCTTGGGTGAAAAGAAAAATAAACAGTCATTAGTTTTCTAATAAGCTTATTTTTACATAGCAATCCTGAGAAATACTGCTATCATAGAGACTTCACATGTTTTTGTTTCTACCAAAGATTGGATCATTATTTTCAAGCAAAAATCTATAGCATATTAGAGGTTTTACATCCTCCTAAAAAAAAGTACAAAGGACAAAATTCAGGCTGATAATTCATTTTATTCCTACTATAAAGTCAAAATTTAAAAAGACAGTATTCAGTATATATGCTAGACTAACTGTAAACAGGTTATAATAACATCAACTCATTGACAATAAAGTTGTTGTAAATCTATTTTAGTAAAGATTTAGGGATACAGGATGAAAGTTCATGTACGTAAACACAGCAATCCTGAGAAATGCTATATGAGAAACTGAGTAGTGAGACAGATGCCTAAATAATTACATAATAAAAGGGTTAAGAAAGGCAGATAAGGGATAATCGGAGGAAATATTCTTGATGACAACGAGTTTATAAGGTCATCTAGATTCTTGTTACTAAAAATGTGGTCCAGAGACCACAGCATCATCTGAGAACTTGTTAAAAGATCAAATCTTAGACCCCAATCCAGTCCTACTAAATAAGAATTTACATTTTAACAATATATGTGATATGTTCTAACATTTAAATTTGAGAAATAACAGGCTTCAGGAAAGGAAGGAATAAACTCTAAGGCATAAGAAGAGCAATTTGCAAAGACACAAAAATTTATGAGATGAGATAGCATCATATTTGAGTAACTTTAAGAGTTTAATCTTTCCTTTAGAGAAAAATCTAGGCATGGTACTGCAAAGCTTTTAATTACCAGATCATAAAGTGAGAATAGGAACTGTGGAGTAGTGAAGGTAGTAGTAAATCAAGTATAGATAAGCCGTATCATAAAAGCATCTTATCCCTATACTGGAGGAATTAAAATGTATTACCTTCACCATACATCTGACAAGGGACTAAAATGAAAAATCTTCAGTTTGTACAACTCAGCAAAAAAATGGTCAGAAGAACTAAACAGGCACTTCTCCAAAGAAGACATGTAGATGGTCAACAGGCATATGAAAAATGTTCATCATCACTCATCAACAGGAAAACGCAAATCAAAACCACAATGAGCTATTCAGATCAGTAAGAATGGCTCACATAAAAAACAAACAAACCCAGAAACAATAAGTGCTGACAAGGGTATAGAGGAAAAAGGACTCTTATTACACTATTGTTGGAATGTAGATTGGTCCAGCCCCTGGACCACACTTCTGGAGATTCCTCAAAATACTAAAAATGGACCTACCGTATGACCCAGCAATTCCACTCCTAGGTATCTACCCAAAGAACATAAAAATACTAATTCAAAAGGACATCTGTACTCCAATGTTTACAGCAGCACTATGTACAATAGCCAAGATATGGAAACAACTAAATACCCCAGTACAGATGAGAGGATCAAATGAGCATGTACCCGCATATACACGCACAATAGGATACTACTCAGTGATCAAAAAAGATAAACTCATCTCCTCTGTGGCAACAGAGATGGAACTGGAAGGGATTATCCTAAGCGAAGTGAGCCAGAAAGAAAAAGATAAATACTGATGATTTCTTTTATAGGTGTAAAATAGAGAAAGCAAAGAGGATCAGAAAAGGATCTTTCAAAGAAACTTTAAATGCAACCCTTGAAAGCTGAGGCATCCAGGAGAGGAGGGGAGGGAAAGAAACAGGGAGGGAGAAAAGCACAAGGGACTATGATGCAGGACTGCAGGTGCTTTGGTGGTGGGAAAACTATAGTGATCACATCTGAGGGGAAAAAATTCTATTATTGTGAAAAAACAAACAAGGATGTGAAACAAGAGTAAGTCATTAATTAAAAAAAATATGAACGTTGGCAAGTATATAGAAAAAATGGATCCTTCCAACATTACTGGTTGATACACATAATAATACAGCTTTTAGAAATTATAGACAAAAGTTGGTAACACTCAAAATTTACATGAACCAGTGAAGTGATAAGCTAAATGTAGTATATTTACATAATGGGATACTACTGATAAGTACTGGAGATAAAATAAACAGTACTGCCTTAAAAAAGTATTTTTCTTTTCTCTCTCTCCCCTTGTTAGTGATTAAGTCTAAAGTTTATCTCTCCATATTCTATATTATTTTCCTTAAATGTAAGGAAAGTTTTATCCATCCAAGATACTATGTCCTATAGTCATGAATTATAGTCACCTTAATTATAATAAACATCCTAGTGTTTTGAGGCATAAGAAATTCTACTTCATCATGTTTTTCCTTTGAAATTCAGAAAATAGTATAAATTAATGTGTAACTCTAGCTAGACCAGAAAAGAATAAAGATATTCTAAGAACATGAGATTCTAAAATATGGTATCATAGTTTTCAAATGTACATTCATGAGAGGAAGAAAGAATAACCCTAGATAAAAGATACTGCATTGCCAAATCGTTAAAGCTGCAAAAGTGGGACAGTGAAAAACAAGGAATTCTTAAAAGAAAATGAGTGGGGGAGTCAGAGGTAAAAATAAAAGAAGTAGCACCAAGATAAAACACTTATTTTAAGTGCCTGGATCAGCATCAGCAGACAGAGCACAGAAATATAGTATTTTAGAGTGAGAAGAGGAACTTTAAAGACCACCTAAGTATCACCCTTTGTCCAACATATATGTTCATCATCATGTAATAACATAAGTTTCTATCACTAAACAACAATAATAATGTGAAAAGTAACAATCAGGGCCTCCCTGGTGGCGCAGCGGGTTGAGCACCAACCACACCTGTAAAGCATCAGCAACATAGCAGAGTGAATTCCATCTCCAGCTGGGGAGGGGACCCAAATGGCAAGGAAGACCTCTCCTGCCTCACACACTGCTCCCCTCAGCAGTGTACTTCTCTACCTGTTTTGCTCCCCACTCTGTCTCTGGTGAATCCTCTCACCCCCTGTGTCTCTGGCCTTCTGGCCTGCACCCCAGTTCTTGCATAAATAAATAAATCTTAAAAAAGAAAAAAAAAAAAGAATTGGTTATGGGAATAGAAAGTTCACAAATTGAATTTTAAAGGATCAAATTACATATAGGAATTAAATGCTCCTTTACATAAGTAACTTGAGGTCAAAGTCATTCATTGACAATGGAGGGCAAGAGCAGCATAATTCTCTTATAAACATTTTTAAAACAAGCTTTAAAAAATATGTTCAAATGGAAAGATAAGATATTGGCCAACAAAAACTTTGTAAATCAATTTCACAAAAGCAAATATGCTTTTTTTTTTTTTAAAGATTTATTTATGCATACAAGAACTGGGATACAGGTCAGAGGTATGGGGGAAAGAGAGAATTCAACAAGAGACAGTGGGGAACAGAATAGGCAGATGGATTGAAACACGCTGCTGAGGGCCGGCGCAGCAGGTGAGACAGGAGTGGTTTGTCACACTATGTGGGTCAGCTCCCTGGTCGGGGATCGAACTCGTACTGCAGTGGCTGTGGATTGCGCCACCAGGGAAGCCCAGAAGATATGCTTTTAATTCAGCATATAACATCAGATATAAATAACAGGAGATCTGTGCTGTACAGTCCATCTTTGAAAAAGAACCCTTATATATAAAACATTTTTTATATTAAACAGTTTATATTACACTGTGTATTATCTAGCGACATGCTATTATTACTTGTGCTATGAATCCTACCTGCTATCACCCCTCAAGATTTTCTATTCCTCCATCACTAACTTACCCCTCTTTAACTGGATTAATCTGATTAACATTTTAGTAATTCACCTTAAAATAAACAAAACAAAACCAAAAACCTTAACCCCCAAATCCCCTGAGATGCCACTCTACTTTTCTGTTCCCTTTCATAGGAAAGCTACTTGTCAGGTGTGGTAGTTGTTGTTTCAATGGTTTGCTGTGTCTTATTTTATAATTTAGTGCTTACACCTTTTTTTTTTTTTCAAACTAAGGTTCACATTTTCACAGTTCAAGGAATCCAGTTTTATAAGACTTAATTTTTAAAAATCAGATGTCTTCTGACCTCCATGCCAATAACTCCCAAGTCCATATGCCTAACCAGAACCTCAACTTCACAGTCACACATAACACTTTTTTTATATTTCAGTCACATATCACACTATTTTTTGATACTTCTACAGATTTTACAGGTATCTAAAATACCACATAAATAAGACAAAAATTCTATAAATTTGTACCTCTTCTAATTTTCTTCCCTAATTTGAAATCATATACTCTTTCCCCTCACTTTCACCTGCCACATTTATTCTTTTGTTCCCCAACCATGCCATGATCATTTCTGTTCCTCTGCCCATCAATCTCCTCTTTAGGATTTTTATAGGGTAGGCACATTCTTGCCATTCAGATCATAACTGAAATACTCTTCTAAGATGTGGACTTCTCTGATCTCCTGCTAAAGCAATGACCACTCCCTATCACGTTACGCATTCTAATTCTCTGCACAGAATTAACCACACATTTTCATTTATTATCTGTCTTCACTCCCTTTAGCATCCTCATGACAGCAAAGTCAGCTTCTATCTTCTTCATCAGTGTATTCTGAGGACTTAAAGTGCTATCTGAACACAGCTGGCACAATACACATTTTAGGATAAATACAACAGGAAAAAAATTAAATTGTGCTCAAATTTGTATTTCAACAAGCTTATGGATTAATTAATTACATACTGTTCTGGATAAAATGTCATTCAAAGTGAAGTCTAAGCTACAACCCTTTCATTACCGTTTTGGGGTTTTTTTGGGATATTTTGAACTGATTCTTCAGAAAACTGTAAGTTCAATGTTTTCTTCTATATGGATGACCATCAATTTGAGAATTCTGTTTAAAAAAGGAAAAGAATAAGACTTATTAGATTTACTGAATTTACATAGAATGTTAACATGAAAACGGGTTTTAAGCAATTTTTAAAATAACGAAATATATAACTTTAATAGTGTTTCTAAAAGAAAATAATCTTAAAATAGAGAATAAATGAAAACACTTTTAAGTCTACTATAGAAGTCAAAGGAAAAAAGTATAAAAATACATATAACTCTAAAAGTATGAAAAAAATAAAAGTATATTAATGGTAACAATATAAGAGGCAATTTGTAACATTAATAACAAACTGTGATAGAGGAAAAAGTAAGAGTACTTTTTAAAGTTATCAGTTTAAAATAGATTAAAACTAAGATATTTTATGTAAGGCCCACGGTAGGCATAAAGAAAACATCTATAAGGAATTCAGAAAGGGAAATCAAAGCATGTCACTACAAAAAACAAGAATCAACAAAACATATGAATACAACAAAATAAGAAAAAAGTGACAAGCAGCTAGACAAAAGACAAATACAATTAACAAAATGATCACAGGTATGTCCCTCCCTAGAAGCACTCACTAGGAAATGGATTAAAATCACCAAATCAAAAGACAGACTAGGAGAGGGTTTTAAAAACAACCCAACACCCAACTATGGTCATCCCGCAGTTTATGGATGGGATACATTAACAGCAATGTTTTGCTTTGTTAGACAATTTACCATCATGCAAACATCATAGAATGCACTTATACAAAACTAGTTAGCCTACTTCACACACTTAGGTGGTAATCTTTGACTGAAATGTTACAGGTCACCACCGAAAACTATATATGCTATCTGCAAAACACTCATTTTGGATTTAAGGATACAAGAGAGTGAAAGACTGGAAAAAAGTATCCCATGCAACTGGTAACCAGAAGAGAGCAGATGTAGACATGCTTTTATCAGTCAAAATAGAGTTTAAATAAAAAACTGGGTCTCCCTGGTGACAAATGGGCTTGAGTGTTGCACTGTGGGGCTTCCGCAGTCACCATAGTGTGAGTTTGACCCCAGCCAGGGAGGGAACCCACATGGTGCAGCAGAGCTCTCCTGCCTGGCCTGCAGCTCCCCTCAGCAGTGTACTTCCATCCATCTGCCTGTTCCGTTGATTCACCACTCTGTCTCTGGTGAATCCTCTGACAGCCCCCCTCCTCCACCGTGTCTCTGGCTTGTACCCCAGCTCTTATATGCATAAATAAATAAAATCTTAAAAAAAATAAATAAATGAAAAACTGTTGTAAGAGACAAAAAGGATATATAGTGATTAAAAGGTCAATTTATCAGGAAGATATCACAATCATAAATCGATATACAGCCAACATCAAAACTTTCAAATATTTGAAGCAAACATTCATGGAAAGGAAGAAATAGCAACACAGTCAATAGCCCGATGTCAATAGTGACTAAAGGATATATAAGCAAACAAGTAAATTTGAACAACACTACAGACCAAATGGTCTTACTAGATGTATACAGAAATTACACTCAATTGCAGCAGAATACACATTCTCAAGTACACATGATACATTCAGGACATCTCACATACTGGGTCACACACAAAAAATGTTTTATCAAATTTAATAAGACTGAAATATTATCAAATATCTTTTCTGACCACAACAGGATGAAACCAGAAATCAAGTAACACAAAGAAAACTGGAAAACTCACAAACATATGCAAATTTAACAACATAATCTTGATCAAGGGTGAAAGAAGGAATCAAAAGAAAATTAGAAACTGTTGAGACAAAACGTAAACACATCAAAACTTATAAAATGCAGCAAAAGCCATACTTATGTATGTTTATAATGGTAAATACTATGTTAGAAGAAAGATCTCAAAAGACCTTTAATTCATACCTCAAGGAACTGGAGGGAGGGAGAAGAGAACTAAACGCCAAATTACTACAAGGAAGGAAATAAAAAAGCAGATATAAACAAAACAACAACAAAACAGATTTCAGGGAAGAGCAATACGACTTCGAAACTGTGAGCTAAAATAAGAAAAAAGAGATCAAGAAGACTCAAATCAAGAATAGAGGGAAACTTCACAATTGATTCCATAGAACTATAAAGGATCACAAAAGACTACTATTAACAATTAAACACCAAAAACCTCTATAACCTAGAAGAAATGGATAAAAGCCTAAAATATAAAATGTACCAAAAAGTCCAAAGCCAAACATTCATCAGAGAATTCAACCAAATAGTTTAAAAGAGAATTCATCTATATGAAACCTTCTCAAGCTCTTCAAAAAAATATATAGACAGATAAAGTGTTTGTGTTTGTGTGTGTATGTGTATGAGTGAGAGAGAGAGAGAGAACTACCCTAACTCGTTTTATTAAGCCAATATTACCTTGATCTAAAGCCAGGTAGAACTCCACAACTAAAAAAAATATAGGACAATATTCCCAATGTACACAGCTGTAGAAACCCTCAACAAAATTAACAAACAAAATTTTACAGCATATTTAAAAGATCTATACATCATGATCAAGTAAGATGCAAATAGGGTTCAACATACAAAAATAAGTCAATATGATACAACAGAGGCTAAAGTTTACTTGTTCATCTCAATGCAGAAAATCATGTAACAATTCAATACCTTTTCATAATAAAAACACTCAACTAAAAATAAAAATTTTGTAAACAATAAAAGGTCTATATGAGATATACACAACTAACATGCTTAACAGGGTGAAAAATTTCTCATAAGAAACAAGGCAAGAAAGCACATCACTTCTGTTCAAATCAGCACTGGAAGATACAGTTAGAGCAATCAGACATGGAAATCTTTTAACTAATTTACTTCATTATCCTAAACCTTAGAATTCTTACTAAGGAGGTTACTGTGAAGTATAAAGGATATAATGTACAGGTATACCCACTACTATTTACTAACAAAATAAACACAAATGGCAACTTAGTCTTTAAAAAAATCGAAAGGAAGGTTTAAATGAAAATTTGCAGCATGACTAACCATTAATGTCTTTACTATATAAGAGTTTCTAAAAGTCATCTATAAAAGTTAAAACCCTACCAAGAATTAAAAAGAGCAGAAAATATGAGCCACCAAAAAAATAATAATAAACAAATGGTTAGCAGATGTAAAAGTTACTACTGGCTAGAAGTCAAAGAAACTTAAGTAAAATTACATTATAATCAAATATCAGTGACTCTTTAAAAATTATACTTCATATATCTATTATTCAGCAAATATTTACTGAGCACCAATACAAGTGTACACACAGGCTGATGGTAGTTTAAAAAGTGGTGAGACAGACATAGCCACTACATTTGCAGTGCATCCCAAGACTGCACAAAGTGTTCTGTGAATGCCTAAGTGGGACACAGAAAGAAGTTACAGAGGCCTCCTAAAAGAAGTGATATCTAAGCGAGATCTGAAGGGTAAATAAAAGTTCATGAAGCAGATCGTGAAAGGCTACATGAAAGCAAAAGAAGCCACTGCAGAGCACGCCCTCCCCCCCTTTGGCAGCATGAAAGATCATGCAGACTACAAGAAAGCCTGAAATGGAAAGAAATAATATTAGGGTTAGGGAGACTAGTAGTAGTAGGGTATTATATCATAGTTCAGGCAACATAATATAGTGGTAGAGGTTACAGAAGGAAATACAGGAATTTATTAGAGATGCTGAGATAAAAACAAAACTTGGTGATGGATCAGAAATGGAAACAGAAGAGCAGTCAGGAGTATCACCTGAAGTTTGGACATATCTGGGAGTTGGAAAGGAAACTGAGGAGAAATAAGTTGGGGAGAGGAAGAGGGCAGAGGAAGGGGAGTGGATGATGCTGAAAGCAGCAGCTAATATTTATTGAACATTTACTATGTGCCAGGCATTCTTCAAAGTTTCCCCTCATTTAAGAGACTCAACAATTTATACAGTATGCTCTATTATCTCCATTTACACAAGAGGAAACTGAAACACAAAGAAAATAGGTCAGATGGCCAAGGTCAGCAGTTAAACGAAGATTAAAAACTGGCAGTTCAGCTTGAACTATGCCCTTAATCACTATGTTACAGATACCTCCAGAAGTACTTTGGATAATGGACTTACTTTGACATGTTGTGTTCAAGATTTCTCTGACATATGCAAGAGAAAAATGTCCGGTAAACAGTTGGAGGTGAGGAGTTGGCATTCAGGAAAGAACTAGGTGACAATGTAAACTGAGAGAC
Source organism: Galemys pyrenaicus (assembly GCA_019455555.1). Lineage (NCBI taxonomy): Eukaryota > Metazoa > Chordata > Mammalia > Eulipotyphla > Talpidae > Galemys > Galemys pyrenaicus. The sequence goes on from JAGFMF010012279.1 coordinate 2,626,816, forward strand.
CTCAACAAAAATATGTAAATTATTTGTATGGCCTTCTCTATTAAAAACATATAAAGTGAGGGAAAAAAGTTAATATTGGTATCCGATAAAAAATTAGAATTTACTAGCTGTGGGTCTTACAGACTAGTCACTTTGTCACTATGCATTATTTTTTTTAATTATTTCTAAAGCAGAGATTTCATAATAATCATGTACCTGCCACATACAACTGTTTTGAGGACTAAATAGAATATGTTACATATTTGAGACAGTACATAGAAAACAGAAAATGGTTTAAGTATGATTACTATTAATATGAAAGAGGACAACAGAAAAGAAAAATCGGTACAATTAAAGGAATAGAGTGTTTAAATAAGTGATCAACATCAATAAGGCAGTGAGGATGACTATAAAGTGTCCATCAGGTCAGGAGGCGATTATGCTAAGAGAATTAAGTCAGAAGAAGGAAGACAAACACTATATAATTTCACCCATTTGTAGAATATAAAGAAAAGAAAAACCCTTAGTATCTAACAACATATTTGTGGTTACCAAAGGAAGGAGAGAGAAGGGGAATATGAAGAAAAGGGTTGACCAGTGGATTGTGACTAAAAATCTGGTCTGGTGCTAGGCATGGAGAGAAAATGTAATCTTGAAGCCTATTGTTATAAACTAATGATACCTGAAAATAATAATAATAAAATAGTGTTCATTATATTTAATAACAAAAAAAATTGATAACTTTTGTGAGGAGGTTTGAAACAGAAACTGAACACTACTTTAAATGAATTAGGAATCTTTTAAAAAACTTTGATGAGTGAAAAAAATACAGAGAGAAGAAAATTTTAACGAGGTACACCAATAGCTTTAAAATATATATGACCACTGTCCTAGAAATTTGGCTTTAATAAAAAAGAAATAATCTGAAATAAACCCAAAGTTTTATATTCATGCCACATTATTTAAAATATTAAAGCTGGAATTTAGGTATCCAATAGCAATAGCAATAACAGCGACATCAAAACAATATCACACATAAATTCAAAATATCAAATGATTATCCTAAATAGTTTATCTTTTACCTCTTTCTTTGCAGGTTTGAAAATTTCATCAATGAACATTATTATTACAATATGAAATTATAATGTAAAAATTAATGTATTATTTTTGAAATATATTTCAATATATATATATATTGAAAAAGTTAAATGTTGCCTTTTTCTTTGTTCTTAAGTATCAAATAACATGGCCCTGGCTGTATCTAAGGAGTAGAAAAATGCATGATATCCATTTCAGGAAACAAAACAGAAGAACATGAGTAACAAATCAAAGCATTACAACTATAAGACATGAATAAGACACTATTTTCCTGTGCACTGTTCACATAATTTAATGAAAATCTGATTTCATTTAATTATTAATAATTTTACGTGATTAATTCAAAAAGGTTAAGTCAAGAACATGGGTTTAAAAACTGGAAACTACAATAAATCTCTTTCCAACCTAATAACCCATTGACCCACTGACCTACTTTGGAATCTAGGCTAGTTAAATCTGATATCTCAGATATTTTGGGACTGATAGGTCTATTAACATTAATATAAAGTAGTGCTTAAACTTAATTGACAACTGACCGGTATAATACAAAACATAATCAACTACTTTAATCACCATTTCTGAAAAATTCTAACTTGCTTGTACAGATCACTGTTTTATATTATAACTAAAATGATAATTTTTCTGGGGACAATTTTAAGTTGTAAATAAAGACTCAAACATTTCAAAATTGAGTAATACAAAAATTAAAACAAAAATTGAGTAAACATGCAGTAGTCACAATCTTTTCATATTCTATCACCCTTCCATCATTTTATTATTCTTTTTCTACCATTCCATCATTCTTCTATCATCTTGTTAGCAGAGATGAAAATAATTGATGAGTCTTAAATAAATCTTAGAATGATAAAATAACATGTTTAAAGGTAAATAAATATAACTGATGCAAGATAGAATGAATTTTTTGTCAATTAAAAAAAATCCTGCCTTCATTCTTCAGAAGACTTCAAAAACTAAAAATCATGAATACTAACTGATCCTTATAAAAATGTAGCTAGAAATGCTCAAAAAAAAAGTAAAAACGTTTAAAATTAAATTCAATAGATACTGGTGGTAGGTGAAGGGTTAATCAAAAACTGGTTAAGTAAAAGGGAAATAAAGCATTTTTCTTGCCTGTTCTGTCAAGTTGTATTTCAAGTAGCCAAAGAGATTTAATTGGTGAGGGCTAATCCTGCAAAGAATTTCAGCTCATAAAAACAAAAGAAAAAAACGACAGAGATGGGCAACAATTATGAATGGATTTTAAAACCCCTAGGAGAAAAAGTGATAGTGAATTTCACAATGGATCATAGTGTCACCAACTGCATGAGTCATAATGAAATAAACCTTACTATATATGAATCTTACTAGTAAGATCAATTTTACTATCTCCAAAAGTGAGAGAACACCAGCTATTATGTAACTCGATGTAATGAGATAAGTAGTACATAGTACAACTTAACAATATACACTTTAAAATTAAAGACTGGAAATTTTCTTAAAATCAAAACCTTTCGGCTATATATTATTAACAGCAGTGTTGTCACACTCAAGGGACAGAAAAAATCTTAAATAAAAAGTTTCTTCTTCCCAAAACACAATGCTGTATCTGTCTCATGCGGGGGTAGGGAGGGAGTAGGAGTGGAGAATCTGGGAGCACCAACAATAAAGGAATGGGAAGTCTAAAAAGGAACTCTATAGGAGTAGTAATGAAAAAAATTGAAAAATACTGCTTTAGAAATAACTGCTATTAATACAGGAAAGAAATAAGAAAAATTACATCAGGAAGAAAACAGACAAATTCAGAATGTAAAATAATGTATTTCACAGAACATGTGACTCAGATTCCTTCAACATGGAGGAAAAGCAGGGGGCAGGATGAGGAAGCTTATCAATTTGTTCTTAATTTTAAAATTTGGAGTCTTTTAAGTTTTGGAAACACTTTAAAAAACATTAATAGATATATTTCAAAATAACAGTAAGTGAGGGTAAGTGGATAAAGAGTTAGAGAAGCGTAGACTGGTCCTAATTATTAAAGCTAGATGATAGGCAGATGGGATTTCATTATTCTATTCCATAAACTCTTGTAAATGTTTCAAATACTCTACTAAAACAAATGCGTGTTAATTGAAGATTTCATTTTCATCAGAAATTAGTGTAGATGATATGACATAGAAGTTGTTCATTCTCATTAAAGATGAGTTGCAAACTGATGCCACTCCTCTTCCAAATACATTATAACAAGGGAAAAAAGAGCACTCAAGAAATATAACCAATTGGGTTATAGGTGTCTCACTTGAACCCTGATTCAAACAAACCAACAAAAAAAAGACATTTTTTTTAAACAATTGGAAAAAAAATACTAGTATGGAAAATACATTATATAATAGATAGAAATAAATGTGGTAAAGATATTATGGTTATGTAAGAAAATATTTTTAAAAGTATACAACTGTTGAGGGACGAAACAGAAATTTCTTTCATTCTTTTCAATTCCTTTTTAAAGAAAATCTGGGGGTAGCATGCCCACATTCCTGCCTCATGTGGACCACAGGCTGAGCCATTGCCCTGTCTGTCTCATCCCTCTATGTTCACAGATAGTGACTGTGTCTCAAGGTATGTGAATTGCGTTTCAACCACATCTCCAGCCCTCAATCAGGTAAGATACTTTGAAAGTAACATTATGATGGCTACCCAAAGAGAACCCCAAGTTCAGTTCCAATTTGTATTTGCTGGTGATGGTAGTACTGGAAAAACTACATTTGTGACTGGTGAATATGAGAAAATATGTAGCTATCGTGGATGATGAAGTCTATCTCTGTGTGTTCCAAACCAAGAGAGGATTTATTATGTCCCATGCTGATCAAAAAATCTTTTTTTAAAGATTTATTTGTGCATACAAGAGCTGGGGTACAGGCCAGAGGTACAGTGGGTGAAAGGATTCACCAGAGACAGAGCAGGTAGCAGAACAGGCAGATCTACTGAAGTTCACTGCTGAGGGGAAGAGCAGGAGAGGAAGGAAAGGTCTGCTGCATCATGTGTGTCCTAGTTGGCAGGGGGCAGTGGCTGTGAACAGCTTCATAGTGGGGTGCTTAACCCCTTGTGCCAGCAGGGAGGCCCTGTAGTAGTCTTTTGTAACTTAAGAAGGAAACAAACAGCTGCATTCCAGATAGCTAAATATTGTCCGTCCAAAAATTAAAAGTTTGCATTCTTTCTTTTAGAATCCCAGAGATAAAGTACGTGCTCCTCTTATCTATATGACGAAGGTGGCAAACATTCAGTCACCACTGACATTATAGGACAGTTGCCTGTAAAATCAGACTGGCCAGGGAGGTGAACCACATGGCTCAGGGGACCTCTCCTGCAGCGCCTCCTGCTCCCCTCAACAGTGTATCTGTCAGTCGATCTGCCTGTTCTGTTCCCCACTCTGTCTCTGGTGAATCTTCTCATGGGGTCCATGTTCTTCTGCTCTAAACTCACCAGCAGAAAAGATGTCCCATCTATATAAAGGAATTACCAAGCAGGAAAGCTACATCAGCTACCTAAAATAATCAAAATAATCCTTTAGCAATAAACATAAACCAACAATAATGACCCTGAAACAAACAAAAGTAGAAAAGACCAATCTGAACAAGTAAATCAACTAACCAACTAACCCTGGAAAAATCAGACTATCTCAGACACAGAAGAAAACTCAAAAACAAAACAAATGTCTTCTACACACTCCTGAAGAAATTAAAATTCATTTGAAAAGTTTTTAAGAAGGTACTATATATTCAAGATAACACTGTTATAAATGCTTTACAAATATGAACACCATTACCCACAAGTAGTTATTATCCTTGTTTTGTAGATTAGAAACTGAGGAATGTAGAGAAAACAAATAAGGGACTAAAGGGAAAAAATTACAATAAATTAAAAATCAAAATCAATAGACAACTATAAATCTGAGACATTTCCTAGGGCAGGAGGAGGGAGAAGGAACAAAACGGGTGATAAGAGCACAAGGGACTATGGTGGTGGTGCACCAGTGAGTGGTGATGGGAATTTCATGGGGATAAGAAATACACACTGCACAAGGATAAGGAATGGTGTAAAATACATACAAAAGAAAAAGAAAAGAAACGAAACTGAATTCAGACATTAAACAACTTGCCCATGGTCACATGGTTATTAAGTAGTAGCTCTGAGATCTAAATCCAAAATCTGGCACTCGGGTTCTGTTGTATATGCTTTTAGTTACCATGTTGCCTGTTGAAATGATGTCTGCAGAAAATAAGCAAGACTACTAGAACAGTAACAATGTGTTTGTAGACTTTCATAGAAAAAAAAAAAAACTTGAAATCATCTATTAGAATACAAAACAAAAAGGCAAAGACAGAAATCATAAGAAATGATAAAAGGGGTCTCCTGGTGGCCAGTCAGGGAGCTAATCTACATATAGCGCAGCAGGCCTCTCCTGTCTAGACCGCTGCTCCCCTTAGCAGTATATTTCAATAAATCTGCCAGTTCTGCTCCCTACTTTGTAAACTCTTGTAAATCCTCTCACCCTCCCCCTACTACCTCTGGCCTATAATCCAGTTCTTAACAACAACAAAAAAAAGACATAAGACTCAATCTAGAAAGCAGCAGTTAATAAGCATTCCCAAGTGTGAGAACAGAGTAAACAAAAAAAATTTTTTAAAGATTTATTTGTGCATACAAGAACTGGGGTATAGGCCAGAAGTGTGGGAGTGGTAAGAGGATTCACCAGTGGGGAACAGAACAGGCATAGAGACTGAAACACACTGCTGAGGGGACTAGCAGGGGAGACAGGAGAGGGCTGCGGTGCCATGTGGGCTACCTCCCTGGCCAGAGTTGATAACTTGTGAAGCTGAGGACAGCTTCATAGCGCTGTGCCCTTGTGCCACAAGGGAGGCTCCAAAACCAAGAAATATTACCAAAGAAAAATATAAAAGGACATTTCCCATACCTGGAAGAAGACATTTATATTTCAACTGAAAGGATCAACTGACCCCAGAGACAACACAGAAAGACAAAAACAACTCATATCTAGACACATAACTAACATATCCAGAATTATAAGGACAAAGGTAAGCTACTAAAGCTTCCCAAGAGAAAAGTAAAGGAACATTTAGAAATAACAAGACTGAAATCATCATTAAATTTCTACAGAAGTGTAAAATTTAAGCTCCAAAGGAAAATTAATGAGACTCCAAATTTCTACATCCAGCCAAACTATCAAGCAATTATAAGTCAAGCCAAAACTATTTTCAGACATGCAAGAATTTAGAACATTTAAATTGAGTACCCTGTATAATGTTAATTTAGACCACATTCCAGCAAAAGGGCTAGAATACAGAAAAATATAAGATATAAGAAATAGCAAATCTAATGCAGAAATGCAAAAGGGAGTATCTCAGAATGACAGAAAAACAACAGGCTTCCAATCCATCAGGACTCAAGCAGAAAGTAGGAGAGCTCTGAGAGAGAAATCTCCAGGAAATGAGAATTCCATCCAATATATTGCTACATATTGGATACTATGATTCAAACAAAAAACATTTGAGAATATCTCTGAGGTAGAACGATAATTACAATTACATGGGTGGAGGGAGATAAACAATATAAAGCAAAAGCATGATCTTGAAAAACTTGTGAACTATAACTAAATATCAGAAACCTTATCTTGATATCAAATATTTTGAGTTACATTAGCAGACCCACTGAAAAGAAAAATTAACATTAGGTCAATGATTATTGCAGCTTATAATGTCCAACTTTTAGAATCAATCTATTGACAAGTTTGAGCATTTTAATTCTCTTACAGAACAGAATGTAAATGTTAACAACCTGGTCAAACACAAAAGGAAAGTTAAAAAAATGGAAGTGAAGGAATAGGAGTGACAAGATAGAAAACTGAACAAAGGTGCTACTATCCTTATCTACATAATAGGAACATAAAATACAATGTTCGTATAAAAAGGATGAAATATTGCCTTTTGTGACAACATGGATGGAACTTGAAGTGATTATGTTCAATAAACTAAGTCAAAATTAAAAAAAAAAAAATACAATGTCCAAGGAATTTTAGTCTTTTATTTACAAGTCATTTCATTAAATTACTAATAAAATATCTAAATAAAGTAACATGTTTTAAAATTTGGAATGAAGAAGAGAGGAGACTAAGGAGAGTAAAGTAAACTAAATGTTCAATTTCCTTAGCAAGGAATCAAAAGACATTAATTGGAAGTAAATAAATCAAGAAATAAAGCAGATTACAAAAAAAAAAAAAAAGCCTGGGGACCAGATGGCTTCAAAGGAAAATTCTACGAAAACATTTAAAGAGGAATTAACACCAATCCTCCTCAACACTTCCACATAATTAAAGAGGAGGAAACATTTCCCAACTCATTGTATCAGGTCAGCCTTACCCTGACACCAAAACCAGAAAAAAAGACACAGAAGCAAACTACAGATTAACAACCCTAATGAACAATAATACAAAAATCCTCAACAAAAACTAATAAACCAAATTCAGTATATTTTCAGCATAAATAAATTGTAATCAAATAAATCTAAAGTAAAGAGTGTTTTTTGTTTTTCACTTTATGCAAGGGAATAAACAAGTTTGTTCACTTGTTTAAATAAACTACTATACAAAATCTGAGAGAATCCTTTAAGGTCTTCTGTCAAGTAAGACTTTTCTAAGTAATTCTCTAGTACCTTCTTTTTGGCCTTTGAATATTATATTCTGTTATATTTTTTCACAGACATCACACTTTTTATTGTAACTTAGAAAATTTCTAATCATAAAGTATTCATCTTTATCTCATTTAATACCATCTCCTCTTTATAATTTAGTTATTTTAATAAGGCTTTTATTTTTGTATTAGTGGATACCTTTATAACCACATTTATATATAGTGACCTCAGTCCTCTATTTCTTCACATGGTTACTATTAGTTCTAGAATCAATGCTAAGATATATATTTTTTTCTCTTCTTTCTCATTACAGTTCAACCAAAAACATTATCTTTTTAACATTATCTTTTTGCTGTTAGTTATGTGTCTATTACTATACTTATTGATTTTAAGTGCCATTGCTTCCTAGTTGTTATGGAAGGAAACTAGCATACTTAGCACACTTAATCAAGATCTCCCTTTTGGGCTTCCTTAATGGCACAAGGGGTTAAGTCTCAGCACTATCAAACTGTTGGCAGCCACTGTGCCAGTTCCATCCTTGGCCAGGGAGCTGACCCACATAGCACAGCAGACCTCTCCCATCTCACCCGCTGCTCCCCTCAGCAGTGTATTTCAATAGATCCACCTGTTCTGCTCCCCACTCTGTCTCTGGTGCATCCGCTCAACCTCTCCTACCCCTGCACCTCTGGCCTGTATGCACAGATAATCTTTAAAAAAAAGAAAAGATTCCCCCTTTTCCTCTAATACTGCTTGTTATTTTATTATTAGGGACAATAAGTTTCAATAATGATTTCTCAAAGAACTCTATCTTAACCATCCAATTTAAAACTGTTAAACCCAACCCAAGTCCCACAATGCACACTTATAAACTCCAACCTCCTACATTCTGATTTGCTTTTTTCCTATGTAAAACATTGCTGCTGAGAAAATAAAAAGCCAGGAGAACTTCTGAATCTCCCACAGGGCTAGAACCTGAAAATAGGGAGAACAAAGGAACCTCAAGCTCAAAGCTAGTATATCCTATAAGACACCAGCTTTGTTTTTAAACTGAAAGGCAACCTGCAAGTCCCACTTTTGGTATTACTAAAGGCACAAAGAACCAGGCTTTGAATTGAAAAACTGTAAATAAGCCAAATAAGCAGAACAGAACCACCGAACTACTAAAATAGAAACCCAGTGGCCTCATAAATCTAGGTGATTGGCTCCTATTCCTATCAGCTATGAAGAAAGGTAAGTCTCTCTGCCAGAACATACTTGGTAATGCCTGCTTTATACTCTTATATTTCATGAAGTCTAGTGTTCAATAAAAAATTACAATCAACCAACTTGACCTAATTGATATTTAACTAACCATGCTATTCAACAATAATAAAGTACACAATCTTCTCAAGTGCACATATAACATTTACCAAAAGAGATCATATTCTGGGCTGAAGACAACATTTTTTAAATAACTATCAATTTAGAATTCTATATCCAGTGAAAATATTCAAAAAAGGTGAAATTAAGATATACTCAAATAAAATTTCACTATCAGTAGGTAAGTCAAATTAAAATATATTCTGTAAATAGTTTTTCAGAAGAAGGAAAACCCCAGAGAGAAACACAGAAATGTGGGAGAGACGAGCCATAGAAAGGATATATAGGATCAAAAATTGATAGTCCAAAACCATATTAATAACGTCTTCTCAAGTTTAAAATATATTTAAATAAAATGAAAATAAATGTAGAAAGGTTGCAGAAGTTAATATCTATGAAACAGGTATTACTAGGAAATAGTAAAAGTAGTAATTTATATTATACTAATAAATCAGTATGCTTGTAATCTTGGAAAAATCATTAAATATATAATGAAAGAACATACAACAAATAGGAAAAAACACAGAATAAAAGTAATTTAACACAAAAGAAAGCAAAACAGGAACAAGAAAAAGGAATGGAAAACAGAGGACTCAAAGAGAAAAACTATTTTCAAGAGAAGATATAATCTTACATGAACTAAATACTCAAAGACCCAAAATAGATTAAAATTCTCATGTTGCTAGATATAAGAACAGCAACATGAGAACAGATAATAAAACTGCATCTACTCCATTTCCTATAAAGTGAACTGCAACATGTACATCCGCAGAGTAGTCTCACAAACTTACTCCTCTCCACAAATGCCTCTGAAATTCTGAAAAAATTTAATAGGGCTTATGCAAATATTTTAGGGAAAATTTTCATAATTTTCTTTTGTAGTTGTTGGTATTTTGACTTTTTCACTGCAAGTCTCATTTTCAACAAAACTTCAAGATTATTTTCAAAAGAAAAAGTCTTACAAATTTTACTAAATAGTAACAGAAATTACTAAATAAAGTAATTAATAAATCTTGATTAAGTGTGCTAAGTATGCTAGTTGCCTCCTGTAACAACTAGGAAGCAATGGCACTTAAAATATGTAACAGACTAAGTGGGAAAAAGGACATGATCAAGTCTAAAATGAAAACAATGTAAACTTATTTCACACAGTAAACTCTACTGGTAAAACAAAACACGTTTATAATTTTTTCTGATGGAGACCAAAAATCAGGTAAGAGTTAGAAATAGTTTTTTCCATTAATTAATGTTTCTGTCATTTCTCTTCTTCCTTCTAATAAAAATTTTGAAATTTCTCTTAAACTATACAGGTTAAAGTTATAAAACACAATTTAAGTCCTAACATATTTTTCAATTTAATTTATGGAGTTTTTCCCCCTAAATTATTTCTTCTATATTATTTAAACTAAAAGCTAACTTTCACCACAGAAGAAATCATTGTCTTCATAAATCAAAATTTTATTTGACCAGGGGTTTCAAAGAAATGTACACTATCACACATCTTGGAAACAAGCTCTTGTAACTTTTTTATTATGCTAAGTCACATGAAGAGGTTAAGTACTCTCAAACTCTGTATAGCAATACAAAACTATAAGCATATATTTAAATGAGGAATCAAAATTAAAAAGATAAGGACCACATTTAGTACAAGCTTTGAAAGTAACCAAATAGCAGCAATATGGTTAACATTTACTGAACACCTAACTATGTAATAAATAACTACCATTCCAAGTAATTTGCATGTATTATCCACTTAATACTCACATAATATTATGGATTAGCATTATCTCTATTTTATAGATGAGAAATTGAGGTAACATTTGTCAAAGGTATACAATCAGAGACAGATTTTGAATAAGCATGCTAAGCTATAGAATCCTGTATTCTCAATTGCTACACCATGCTATAAGTAATCAGGCCTTGCTAAAGTAACTTGCTATGTGTGCTATCAAGTTTCAGACATAAATCTGAAGTTTATTGAGACTAAAACCAGCTATTCTAACAACCTGGCTATGTCACTGAGAATAAATAGGATAATATCCCAAAACTCTCTAGTTTCAAATACACTGTATCAATTTCATGACAACAAAGTTAAAGGCAGTCACTCTCAAAATACTCATTAGATCCTGAGAAAATGTGTACCTTCCAAAAATCAACAGAAGACAATAAAATTATTGCATTAAACTTTATAATTTTACCTACTTTCTCTGGAAAAAAGTTTAACGTAACAGTTTTCTCCTCAATTTAAATGGGTATAGATATCTAACAGTTGAATAAAATGTTACAAATATCCTACATATCAACATTGATCTTAAGGTTTTCAGGAGCTGTATACCCAAGATGTTCCACTTGGGCATGCAGATGAGCTCAAGGGAGGTTCATACAGACTCAAGAGAAACTTTACCCAGAAGAATGAAAATTGGGGCCTGACCCAGAATTAGGGTTATTACCAACAATAATCTTTCTATCTGAATAACCTATGTACTGACAGGGCTAACATTTGTAACAGAGTATTTATGTGAACTGCCCTCTCATTGTCACATGAGTTTCCCTCCCTTACTTTCCTCCAACTGATTCCTTAGTTTAGGATATATACCTCATTCTGTCTCACTGTCTTTGGAATTCTAATGTCAATGTAGATTTCTCATAGAAATGTACATATGTAGCTAATTTGGTATTTTTCCTCCTGCTAATCTGATGTTAATTTTTCAACCAGCCCAAGAAGAACCCAGAGAGGTAGGAGAAAATTTTCCCTCCTCTCCACAAGATAAGGAACTCTTTCTTGGTATGCAGATTTTCCACTTAAAGAAGTGTTTTGGAACAATCAGAATCAAAAAACTTGTGAACTTAAAACCACCATAAAAAATGTTACAATCGGGCCTCCCTGGTGGCGCAGTGGGTTAAGCAAGGCACTATGAAGCAAACAGCAGCCACTGCAGTAGAATTTGATCTGCCTCCCTGCCGCCAGCCAGGGAGGGGACCCACATGGCGCAGCAGACCTCTCCTGCCCTGCCCACTGCTCCCCTCAGCAGTGTGATTCAGTCAGACTGCCTGTTCTGTGCCAGGCTCTGTCTCTGGTGAATCCTCCCAACCTCCCTGGACTCTGGCCTGTACCCCAGCCCTTATACGCATAAATAAATAAAATCTTAAAAAAAAAAAAAGTTACAATCCCACTCTTGGGCATTAGTCCAAAGAACGTGAAACCATCAACTCAAAAAACCATATACTCTACATTTTTTATTGCGGCACTATTTATAATAGCTAGGACAAGGACACAATTTAAATGCCCATCAATAGACTACTGGATCAAGAAGATGTGCTATAGACACACTACTCTGCCATAAAGAAAGATGAAATGCTACAATTTACAAAATGAAAGGAGTTTGAGGAATTATGTGTAATAAAGCAAGTCAGAATGACAAATAGTGGACATTACATAGCAAATTAATCAGCAAAGTAAAATACATGTAAAACATAAACATTAATAAACAAAGTGAGGTTTCTGAGGTTAAGAGGGAAGGAGAAATGGATAAGGGAATATAAGGGGTAATAGTATGGGGGAAATTTCGTTCAAATTTTAACTGTGTATGGGAACTGCTTCATAAATTCCTACCCCACTTAGATTTGTTCAAGAGCATTGCTATCCAAATAATTATGTTCATGAAATGCGAAGCTAATTTAAAGTAATTCAAAGTAAAACATACTTAGAAAGAAAATAAACCATTATACAAATCTTGGACTCAACTCATTATTAGATAATTTATTCTATGGGTCTATGGCATATTTTTTCAAAAGCACAAAATTTGTTTCATCTGGATATTAATACAAATTCAATATAATTTTATGTGAATTCTAATTCTTTTGAAGAATATTCTACTGAATTTATTTTCAAGTATCAATTCTACCTGATTATTAATACCATCATCTCTAAAAGTGATGGTATCACTTATGAGTTAAAAATTTGTAAACTTGGGCCTCCCTGGTGGCGCAGTGGGTTAAGCAACTCACTATGAAGCAGACAGCAGCCGCTGCAGCATGAGTTCGATCCCTGCCCTCGGCCAGGGAGGGGACCCACATGGCGCAGCAGACCTCTCCTGCCTCGCCCACTGCTCCCCTCAGCAGTGTACTTCAGTTGATCTGCCTGTTCTGCTCCCCGATCTCTGTGGTGAATCTTCTCACCCCGCCCCCCCACATCTCTGGCCTGTATCCCACTGCTTGTATACATAAATAAATAAATAAATCTAAAAAAAAATTCAAAAAAAAATTTGTAAACTTAAGTGCCTGAAGGAAGACCAGTAAGTAGGGAAAACTGGACTGCTATGCAAAAGGATGAAGCTATACTACTACCTCTCACTATGCACAAAAAAAAAAAAAAAAAAAAAAAAACAACTCAAAATGGANAAAAAAAAAAAAAAAAAAAAAAAAAAAAACAACTCAAAATGGATCAAAGAATTAAACATATACCCAAAACCATAAAATATATAGAAGAAAATGTAGGCAAAACACTATATGACATACATCTCAGCAACATTTTTAAAGACACATCACCTAAAGCAAAGAGAGCGAAGGAAAAGATAAATATCTGGGACTACATCAAATTAAACAACTTCTGAACAACAAAAGAGACACCGTCTAAAACAAAGAAAGACCCCACTAATTGGGGAAAAGTTTCTGTACTCCATGCTACTGATAAGGGACTGATCAAAAAGATATACAAAGAACTAACCAGACTCAAGAAAACAAAAACAATCCAGTTAAAAATGGGCAGAAGAACTTAAAGACATTTCTCCAAAGAGGAAATGCAAACGGCCAACAGGCATATGAAAAAAATGCTCAACATCCCTCATAATCAGGGAAATACAAATTAAAACCACCATGAGATACCATCTAACACCAATAAGAATGGCACTTATTTTAATAAACTAGCAACAGCAAATGATGGTGAGGATGTGGTGAAAAACCAACTCTCCTGCACTGCTGGTGGGAATGCAAACTGGTCTAACCTCTATGGAAAGCTGTATGGAGGTTCCTACTAAGTATGTTAAAAATGGAGCTACCATATGTCCCAGCAATCCCTCCTAGGCATTTACCCAAAGAACACAAAAACACTAATTCAAAAGAATACATGCACCCCTATGTTTATCACAGCATTATTTATAATAGGTAAGACTTGGAATGACCAAATGATCAAATGACCAAAAAGAGACAACTGGATCAAAAAAAAAAAAGTGGTATATATACACAATGGAATATTATTCAGCAATCAAAAAAAAAGATAAACTAGAGCCGTTCATAGAAACATGGATGGAGCTTGAAGAGATTATGCTCAATGAAGTAAGTCAGAAGGAAAAAGAATAATACCATATGGTTTCACTTATAGGACGAATACAGGAGATAAAGGAAAAAGTAAAATAATAACATCAATAACAACAACCAAATAACGATAATACAAAATGAAAATAAACAGATAGCTACAAAACTGAGGCATTCTTCAAGGAAGAGGGAGAGATTAGAATCAAAGCAGAGATGGGAAGAGCACAAGGGACCATGGTGACAGTGCACAGGTGACTTGGTGGTGGAAGTTCTATAGGGACTACATCCAGAGAAGAAAGCAAACATTGTATGAAAAAATAATAAAAAGGACCGAAAAAAAAAAAAGACTAGTAAATAAACCCAGATAATTCTATATAAATATTTAAAATATTATACGGGCACTTCCTGATGGCTCAGAGGGTTAAGTCTCAGCATTTTGAAGTTATCCACTGCAGTCTGATCCGTGGCCAGGGAGGTGACCAACACAGCTCAGCAGACCACCCCTGTCTCACTTGCTGCTCCCCTCAGCAGTGTATTTCAGTTGATCTGCCTGTTCTGCTCCCCACTCTGTCTCTGGTGAATCTTCTCACACCCTGTATCTCTGGCCTGTACCCCAGTTCTTGTACACATAAATAAATCTTTATACATATTATAGAAAAAGACTGACATAAAAATGTTCAAGATTAATTTAATTCCAGTTACTTAAAATTTAATTTGGGAAACTTTACTGTTTCCCAAGCTTTCTACATTTGGAATGTAGTATTTTTATAACTGAGGATGAATTAAGAAAGGAAACTATGTTTTCAAACATTTTAATACAAATGATAAATTCTCAGCTAGGCATATGATTTAACACTGACTGGTACAACCTCATTTTCTTCTTTAATATAAAACCTTTGAACATAAATCAACCTATATTTTCATTTTCCATATTCAAAAAGTTTTTGGGTAAGAAAAAAAATCTATCTACTACATTAAATGTGAACTTTAGAAAAAATGGGAATTTTTATCTTATTATTTGATGCTATTTATGTAAAAAAGAAAATATTTCTAAGAATTAAAATGTAAAGCACAGTCTAATAGTATACTATGAAAGTGAAAATAAATTAATCAAAATTTTTTACAAGTAATTTTTTTCTGTGGACTTCTAAGACAATGTGCAGAATTATATCTTTGAAATACACACATAAACTAAGTACTAGCACAGAGTTAACAATATACTTAGGATGAGCTAAGGTAACTTAATATTTGCATAATCAGAAACATGGAGAAAAACAAGAATCTTTTATCCATCTAATTCACAGAAGTTATACTTAAAAGAGCTATGAAAATGACTAACAAATGGTTGTAAAACAACCTATAAATATAAGTGCCTTTATAATAATTATAGTCAATTAGCATAAATTATACTGCTAGCACTTAAAAGTATTATTCTATAAATAATTCGTACTACTTTATCTAGAATTTTAGACTCAGGAAAGGAAAAAATACAATGTCTTGGTACAATGCCTATAATAAACAACACTTTAAAATTTTATTTTATGCAGCTGCAAAGAACTTAAAGGAAAAAGACACAAATCATTATAGGTAGTTTTGCTATAATGTGAAACTTTGATTTTTCAGTGTGAATGTTCACTTTCATAGTTGAAATATTTACAGCAATAAATATTTGACAAAGCACCAGAAATAAAAATGTGGAGAGAGGATACATTAAATATGTAGTTTGAGAAAAGGAAATGAGATAGGAAGAAACAATTTACTTTTAATACTAACACTGCCTGACATATAGATGGCAGATAATAGTTATCTAGCAGAATTAAATTTCCAAACTCAACATTTCTAAAAATCTTGAAATCTAAGAGACTGATGTACTATTAATTGTCAGATAAAATATCAAATGCCTCTTTCTAGTGGGATAGAGTTAAGATTCGAGCTTTCTAAGTTTGTTTTCAACTATTTAAAACTTTTATATGTATACTGATTCTTTAAACCCCGTACCTACAAAAATAAAAGCTGAAAATAGTGTCACTCTTACAAATCTTTTATGTTTCTTCTACAGTCATTTCCTATCTTATAATCATCACATACATTCTCTTTCAACCATATCAGATTTTAAACCCTCTTAGGGACAGAGTTAATTATATAGTATCTTTCTCTCTATTTCACATAGCTTAGTAAAGAGTATTGATTAATACTGTGAACATTCTGCCAACTATCACTGAAAAAGAATTAAGGGCTAGTAATTCTTTGCAGCTTCAGTTAAATAAAAAAAACCTTCTGGACATATCAGGAAAGTGACATTCGTCTACAGGTGGTGAGATGGCAAGGGGTGCAGACGGTATGCATAAACCAGACCAAAAGGCTGTCCACCCTTTCCCCTTGAAAGGTCATGTTCCTTAGTTAAGGACAGAGCCTGCCCAGGTTCACTTCAGGGGATCTAGAAAAATTGATGTGCTCATTTAGAGGGCTTTTTCAGTAGTTTGCAAGTATAACAGAATAAATTCCAAGGTTTACCTGTGAGTCACTGATAAGGTCAGCGGAAAACCCTAGAATGTGAACTATAAAAGCCACTGAATCCAAGTCTTTACCTTAAATTCAATCTACACCAGGCAAAGCTCACCACCAGCAGGATCTCATTGCAAACTCTACAAATGCCCCCTAACTGGCCCCTCAAAGTGAAAAGATGAGTATACCCTAAGGGTGTATAGCACATGGCTTTCTAACCTTCTGCAGATTATTTCCCAGTCCTGTGGATAGAAACATTATAGACAAATGACAGAACAGATGAGCAATTAAAAACAATCCAAAATTCAATGTCTGTAAACGAATAGAAAAAGATCTAAATGGTTAGACAACAGTGTGAACAGCAGTTACTTCTGGAAGGGATGTGAGGAGTGGAAGTACATGAAGGAATTTTCATGTACATTACACTGTTTAATTTTATGTCACTAATTTACTTACATAATTTTTAAAATAAAGTGATAAGTAAATCTTTGAAATGTGATTTCATTTTCAAAAGATTAAACGTATCTACATGGAGTTCAAATGAAAAATATATGCCATGTTGCAGAACTTGGTAGTAAGATACCTATAGATAAAACAAAGATATACCATTATCATATTCTACAAAACAAAAATACCTAGGGGGCCTCCCTGGTGGCACAAGGGGTTAAGTCTCAGCACTATGAAGTGATCTTGCAGCACGAGTTCGATCCCCTGCCATGGAGGTGACCCTCCATGGAGAGCACAGCAGACCTCTCCTATCTCAGCCTATTGTTCCCCTCAGCAGTAAATTTCAATCAGTCTGCCTTTTCTGCTCCCCACTGTGTCTGGGGTGAATCCTCTCACCCCACCCCCACAACTCTGGCCTCTACCCAGTTCTTGTATACATAAATAAGGAAATCTTAAAAATATATATCTATATATACACCAATAATGGAACAAAAAATGGCCCAGTAACTGTCACCAACTGCAAGATTCACTACTTTGATTAAACAATATTAGTCACCACTAGAGGGAGTCTGACTATCCTACCTCCAAAATGGTATCCCCTCTTCAACCTTAACCTCATTTGAAAGGTTTGGTTGGCAGAGCTAAAGATATCTGAATACAATGTTTACAGCAAACTATACTTCACTGTAAAGAGTTCTTAGGTTTTGTTACCAACAGAACATTGCCTCAATATTTTTATTTTTCCTAAGAACTATATACATAACACGTGGCTTCTATGAAAAATTATATCCATACATAGAAAAATGTACATTTCACTGGGATTCCTGTCGAATTACATTAAAAGAAAAAAGTTTCCCAATCTGAAAATATAACTACTTGGATAACCAATTCTATCATTCCAATGGAGTGTTAATATCCCCCAATTGTTTGTCATGACTACTTGAGGGTTGAAAAGCATGACAGTAAAATTTTATACAACTATGACTCCTGCAGAAAGAGAAAAAGGGGTCAGCAACTGTACTACAAAAAAAGCATAACCCATCCAAAATGTCAAAGAGACAGTCATCATACATCTTAGCAAAGCAAAATATGACTAACCACTAAGAATTAAATTTGTCTGTGACTTCATCTTAAAAAGTAGATATATGTATCCCAGACTTTAATATTAGTTTTTCAAAAAAATTCTGATCATGTTGAAAATACTCAAAACCATCATAAATTAGGGAACAGAGACAGAATACAGACAAAACCACAAGTCAGATTTTTTAACAGGATTTTGTTTAGTTTATGAATTCATAATCTAGTCACACACAAAAAAACTGTGAATCTCAACACAGGGTACATCTCCTTTCCCACCATCACATCATCGGATTACTTTCGCTCCTCCATGGCTATTAGTTTTCCTTAGCCTCCCCAAGTTTCTTTAAACAAAAACCAGCACACACAAGTTTACATTCTTATTCCACCTCTCTGCCCTTAACATGAAGTAGAGCATCATTCGCACCCTGCCTTCTTCACTTTTTAACATCAGGTCAATACCAGATCATCAGTTCTGCCACAGTTTTCATGTCATTTTCAGGCTAACGTTTAATGACATCTTATTCGGTCAATTAGTTAGCATCCAGGGAGTTTTCTTTCCTCAAAGTGATTTTAAACCATATTTCAAGAGACCAAAAGGAAAACTTTCAGAGAATGCAACTCTATTTAAATTATACTAGTCCTAAAATATTTTTCAAGCAGGTAAAGGGAAAACATGCCACAATTTTCTTCCCTTCACCACTTAAAAATAAAGCTACAAGTTAGAATGCAACTTTCAAGTGAAATTACCTTTACTTTGACTTGGGGGATGAGCGTTAACAGTCAAATCAACAATGACTGTAAAAGTTTCTTTGTTTCTTGTGCTTTTCTTTCACTGTAAAAGAAAACATTTTTTTTTTAAGGCTGGAAAGCCTTAAAGTCGTATAGCATGACATTCTAATAGCGAGAAACCACAACCTGATTTAATCTTTCATCTGTCAGGTCAGAGGCCGACGCTTTTCTGTTTCAGAATTCCACTGCTGTTAACAGGACGACTTCTACACGAGCGAAAACTATCATGAATATAAGCTCTGCGGTGCTACGAGTTGGAAATTACACACCAAGGGCCAGAGCGCCAGAATCAGCCAGACTACAGTTCGCTGGTGGAATGGGATCTGGAAAAGTCAGCCGCCGCGATGACAGAGTGGACTGAAGGAGGAAGACCCGGCGCTGCCAGCCCTCGAACCCGCGCACGGCGGGAGCCGGACGCGCAGAGCCGCGCGCTCCGCAGGGACCGAGCCCCGGAACCACGACCACTAACGGAACCAGCCCGCGGGCGGCAGGAGCCGCCGCTCGGACTGCAGACCGCGGCGCGCGGGCCGGGCGCCGGGAAGGCGGGGGTTCCCCGGAGGAGCTGGCCGCCCCGGCGCCCCATTGGGCGCCGCTCCAAACGTGCCCGAGTTGTGACAGGAATAAAGTGGGTCACAAGGCCTAGCGGGTCCCCAGCGAAAGCCCTCTAAGCACCGGGTCGCCGGCTTTCCCGGCCAACCTGCCGCAGGAATCGGCCCCAGCCCCCAGGCACGCTTCGGCCACCCATCCCCGGCGGGCACCCCAATCCGGCCCCTGCCCCGCAGGTAACCCCAGCTGCCCCTAAGGGCCCCCCAGGCGGGACGGGCCTCCACCGCAACTCCCGGGAAAAGACACACTAAGGCGACAGGCAAAACTTGGGCTTCAGCTCCCGCCTTCCCCTTCCTTGGCCGCCGCCCCCCGGCCCCACACACACCGCCCCCCGCTCCCACCCCTTCCCCGCGCCCTCACCGTGTGGCTGGCGGCGGCTCAGGCTTCTTCTCTCCCCCACCCAGGAGTCTGACGGTGACTCGGAAACACTAACCCGGCTGCGTCCAGGAGACAGTGCAGCTCCCAGCAGCAGCAGCACCTAGGGCTGAGTTGCGCCCCCCGCCCACCCCCCAAAAATTCACCGCTACTGCCGCCCGCTCCTCCTCCCCCTCCCTCTCCTTCCCCTCCTCCACCGGCATCGGGAGCACGCATGCGCCGCCGAGGCTAGCCTACCGGCAAACGTCAAACCCCGGGCCCACCCGGTGGGGCGCCACTCACCGGGAGCGCGCACGCGTCGGCCGCCAGATTTCTTTAGCGCTCCGGCTCTCGGGGGTTTCCTCTGAAGCCGGTAGCCGCAAGCCCAGTCTGTGATTGCGCTACCTCTTGGCGCATGCGTCGTCAGTGACCCCCGCGGGCTTCGACGGCCCGCCGGAGCTCAGCGTTGGCCCCTCCCCTCACTCTCCCTTTCCCCAGACGTGCTCGGTGCGCATGCGACTTGCCCCGTTAGGCAGCGGCGAGCTGCGGAGGGGAGCCGGGCGCTCCAAGAGATTACCGCTCGTTCGCGCGGCCCTCGGCCGCCACTGGGCGCCGAGGAGAACTAGGATCTCCTCGGCGCCCGCGTCCCAGCGGGTACTGGAGAGCCAGGGAGGCGGGGTCTAGTCGGGCGGAGGGTGCGGCCGTTGTAGGGTGCGTTAGCGTTAGGTCGGGGCAGCTGTGGCTTTCGCCCTGGATGCGGAGAGACGGGAGGAGAAAGAGCTTCCTGCGTATGAGGCGTCTGCTCGCTCTTGAGAACACAATCACTTTGCTGACGCCAAGGACGATTTTCGGGTGTTGACAAACGAAAGATTTTCTCCTCCTGCAGCGGCATCACTCGCGTTTTCTTCCCCGGGGTTGGAAGAGGGGGGTTGCGAAGGTGAGAGGATGGTCAAAGATGTCCTTTCGGAGAGCACGGCGAGGGGTCGCTTCTTATTGGTGGGTGGGTCTAGGGAAGCTAGGTCTTGCCCTCAACCAGTCAAAAGGGAGGCCAAAGGTCAGGCCTTCCGCGCCTTTCATTAAGGCCAGGTGACTTTCTAGTGGGAGATAGGCGATGAATCAGTGGAGACAAACCTGGACCCTAATTTGCAGAGTTTCTTTTATTAGAACATAGTGAGTTCTTCCTGCCTAATTTGAAGGAGGGGAGTGGGAGGGGTGAGTTACTTTCCTTGATGCTTAAAGTGTCACCCTTGGTCTACATGGGAAAACACATAGCATAGTTCTAAGTTAATGGAAAGGAGATCTTTACATTATTGATTACTACTGGTTTTCATGTCCTTAGTATGCTGTGGATTTGAAATAGAAGCCATCTTGTTTCGAAAGATAACTTTTAGCTATAAAATCTTTCAAGGTAACATTTACCTCGGTAAACGTTTCAAATGTTTGAAATGAAAACATCAAAGTTGTGGAACTTACATGCCTGATCCTTCACCTGAGGATTACTCCCCATCTGAGAGTGGAAAAGCGTGATTCGTTAGCTTACACAATCATACAGCAGAAGGAATTTTAGTAGACATTTTTGCATGTTCAGCTTTCATTTCCTATTCTCATCATTCCCTTTAGAAAACTATCCTTTTTTTCACTCTCAGTTATATAGGCTGGGCAACACTGCAGGAGGAAGCATATTTGAGTTAATCCTGAAGTCACTGCCTGGATTTAAATCAGAAAAAGTGGAGGCCTAAAGAATCTTTGCACTTATAGATTCTTAGAAATAAATAAGGCACGGGAAATAAAAGCGAATTCTGGATTAGAAATTTAACCTGGAAACTTATGCCATGAATCTAATGTGGACTAGATCACTGGAAATTTCAGTAAATAAATCCTTACATATGCTGTATTGCTTAAACCAGAGAGAGGTTTTCTGTCAGTTGTAATCATGAATCCTGATAATAAAAGAGAAATGGCAAGGTAGAGGGTTTGAATGTTTTGCCTAGGATATGGATTTTATTCTAAAGCAAGTGATCCCTCCTGGTATATTCTACATCATCTGGAACACCTCTCTTCAAAAGTACCTTTGCCCTTTTTAATGGGTCCATTGCCCTCTTAGTTACTGGGATCATGTTCATCTTTGGCTACTTTCTCTCACACTTTCTGTATTTAATCATTTACCAGGACCAGGTGATAATCCTATTTTCTTCTCAGTCTTCTGCTATTGCTTGAACAGTTCCCAATTTATCTTCCTGCTGCCCTGACTCGCCAAGAAGAAAAACTTTCAGATATTTCTAGTAACTTTTCCAATTTCCAGATTCCACTTTCCCTAAAACAAAAATCTTGCCTCAGTCTCATAAAATGCTAAATTTGTGTCCCCCAGGCTAAATCTCCTTAAAGTGTAATTTATGTAATTCAGCTGTTCATTCTTATCAACCTTGCTATTATTTAAACTAAGCTTTTCCAGCTCGTTTCTCAACTGACTTCTCCAGTCAATATCCCCATAGAGGAATTATCACACAGTGTACAAAATAAGCACTAAAATAGCTGGATTTAAAGCCCTGTAACTTTCATCAAGTTACTTCTCTGTTCTTGAGTTTCCTCATTTGTAAAATGGTAACAACAATCCCAACTCAGGATAATTGAGAGTAGATATATAGTTGATAGGTAAGTAGTTAGATAAAGGATGGAAAGAGGGAGAATATAATAGTACTGAGTGCATAAGAAATACTACCCAGTAAATTTCAATGTTGAGTATGATTTTCCTTTCTGTATAATTCTTTCATCTCTTTGTTCAGATTCTCATCAGTCACAAAATCTCATTTTTTCATAATACCTCTGATACCATTCTTTCACTTACTGCTACCTTTAGCACCGTAATTTAAAGTGAACTGGACCATGGGAAGTTTAAGATAAGCATAATAGGGAATATAAGTTTTATTTTAAAGAGATCTTTATGGGTTAAGCAAATTTATATTCTTTCTAGATCCTTCTAAATAGAGGGAAGTACAGTAATATGGCATTATGAACTTTAAAAGTTTAGACTTAAATTCTGAATGGGTAAATTAGAGACATTGAACAAATAACATAATTTCTCTGAGCTTCAGGGTATTTATCTGTAAAGTTAGAAGAATAAGCATGATGAAATTTTGACATGGAACAAGATGGATCTATCTACCTGAGGGCATAAAGCTAAGTGAATAAGTCAGACAAAAAAAAGACAAATTCCCATATTTTTTCACTACTGTGTGGAAATTGAAACATAACTGAACTCACACATAGTAATGGTTGAGCAGTCATCAAAATGAGTGAAGGTCAAAGATATAAACTTACAGTTATAAGGCTGTAACATACATGGTGATTATAGTTAATAATACTGCATTATATATCTGAAAGTTATTAAAGAAGATCTTAACAGCTGTCATCACAATAAAAATAAAACACTTTCCTAACCCACAAGTTTAGTCATAGATGCTTGCCTCAGGTCTCAGATTAGAGTTTTAAAATAGTAAGATTTTAGTAACAGAGAATGTAAGCATTAAAGAATATGTTTAAAGCATCTTTAAGGGAATTGCTACCTGGTGGTGCTCAATAACTCAAGGTTCTTATTAAAATGAAAATTCCAATTCAGTTTGGGGTGGAGCAAGAGATTCTACATGTCTAACAAACTCTCTGGGTATACTGGTGATTCTAGAACCACACTTTGACACTATAAAGTAGGAAAGATACTTTCAAGAGAGCATGGTTGGCAATAGAATAAAAACAAATATTGAAATATATGAACTGTCCACCTTTGTGAGTCAAAAACAGATACTGGCAACTTTAAAAAGTCTTTTAAGTTTGTATCTTATAAAATAAAATGTATTCAATAAGATGGGGAACACAATAATAAACATCAAGTACTGTACATTTCAACTGAGTATATCATACTTAGAATGATAGTATATAAATGAACTAGCTTATGAAGAGTACTGACCTGTATTAACAGGCATGAGGCCTTGCTAAAAGAGAGAGAGAAATTTGAGAAATGAGGCTGGATCACAATCAGCCATCCTAACATGCTATAATTTTATGTTTTTTTAAAAAAGGTTAAAGTCTTCATGAACTGTGATAGTGTATACAATCTTACTGCCACCTGGTGGATTTTAGTTAAGAGTTAAAAGGGAAATTTATATCTTTTTATTTGGATATCTTAAATACTAGTAGAACTCAGTCTGTTAATTTTAACTTTAAGAAGAAAAATATATATTTACTACAAAAAACAGACTACATTGAAGGAGAACCTTTGGAGGAGAAAATGATGTTCATATTTATATGCACAAAATGGCCTTAAAGTTACAGTTTAATTCTGTAATAGTGTATCTTTTCATTTCCACAGCTGTCATCCTGATTAAGAATATATCCATCCGGGTCGGCAACTACTGCAGCACGAGTTCAATCCCTGCCGCCGGCCAGGGAGGGGACCCACATGGCGCAGCAGACCTCTCCTGCTGTGCCCGCTGCTCCCCTCAGCAGTGTGTTTCAATCAGTCTGCCTGTTATGCTCCCTGCTCTGTCTCTGGTGAATCCTCTCACTGCCCTGGATTCTGGCCTGTACCCCAATTCTTGTATGTATAAGTAAATAAATCTTTTAAAAAAAAAGAATATATTCATCCATTTGTCAAGGAAAATTTAAAGACCAGTATAACTAGTTTATACCTGTGCATAATGTTACAAAGACTATTGGGTATGTCCTCAGATTTCCGTCCCTCTAATCCCAAAATATGTATTTTGAAATATCCTTATTTTTAACTCAGAAGAAAGGATATTTTTAATTCTTTCCAAAGTTAGATCATTTGATTTTATCTTAGCTGGTAAAATAAATTATCAATGCCTTTCTCAAATTTCTAACCCACTTTCCTTCTACTTTATCCTTGTCTGCAGACTGTGATCCCTACCTGCTCCCAACAGCAACAAACTTTCTTTTCTTCGTGTTAAACTGCCTCAGTTATCACTAATTCATTTTTGAATTATAAGCATTTAAACTTAGTTTAAATTTTCTCAAAAACATCTGAATCTCCCATAATCAGAACAACACATCATAAATACAAAATAGAAGAATCAAATCTTATTGAATTATTATGCAGTTTATTAAGCCAACATAAAATATCTTCAGTGTCCTTGTTTTTGCTTTGTATACTGAATTATTCTGTGATTACCATGAAAACATAGATAAACCTCACAATTCTCATGATTTAGAAACTTACATCTTTTACTGGTTGAATGACTAAAATCTAACTGTAATGCGAGTTATTTTTAATAACAACTATTAAAAACAATGATAAGTGGAATTTTCTTATGTATTTTTCATAATCTTTAAATTGCATTTTTCTATTGAGTGATTTTTTTATTGGTAACAGATTTCACAGAAAAAGCATATCATCATAAATGTAGGTATGTTCATTCAACCTTTCTATATAATAGACTTTAAAATATACTAACTTAAATTTCAGGTTCTTTTTGAAAGTGAGAGGTAACACAGAAGACTTGTAATATTTGTGTTTTGTCCAGTCAAATCAGAAAAAGGATAAACCCCAGAAAAATATCAAGAGTTCAGTACAAATTCTGGCTTTACTGGGGGAAATTGAACATTCTGAAGTATCTAAAGTTTTCAGAAATGACATTAGCTTCTAATATAAAAAAAAAGATAAATCTACAAATTTTCTAATAACTGTTTCTAAAGGCAATAGCAAATATTCAGTCCACAAACACTTTAAACTGTTTATTATGTATTACTATTTGGTATCATCATTATCACTGTTTGAACTATTAGTGTCATCAAAAATGGAAGTGTTTCTAATTGAAGATACCATTACATCCACAATGCTTTTTTTAGGGTTTTCTTCTAAATCAGTCTGTATTGCTCCAACTTCTGCTAGCTTCCATTCAAGTTCTGCAATAATAAGCCCATCATTAAATCAGAGAAAAATTTTAGAAAACCAAAAAGAAGAATTTCTTATCTATATGAGACAGAAGTCAATTTTAATAAAATTTGGAAATGATCATATTTATTATAAACAAGAATGACAATAAAAGTAATACAATGTCAAAATACAAATTGGATACAGCAAGCTATACTTAGAAGGGGAAATTATGGGTAATCTGTTTATTTAAAATGACTGAAAATGTGTTATAAAAAGTCAAATCAAGGAGCTAGGAAAAAAACAAACACTAAAGATATTTATAACAATAATAAAATATGAAGACCTTGAGTAGCAAAATGGGAAGACAAGAAAATATAGCATCTGGAAATACTCAAAGTAAGATATCACAAGGTAGAGACCAACTCTCTAGAATCCAAACACAAAAAGATGAAAAATTATATGTCCCTATTAGATAAAGAGTTCAGAGATACTATAATAAAGCAACTAAAATATAAGTAAACTCAGAAAGGTAAGTCAAAGTAATATAATAAAACTCAGAAAGTCAAGTCAAGGAACACAAGACAATTCAGAAAAGATAACCACAGATGAAATTGGAGGTGAAGGGTGGGTCCCGGGAGGGGAAATGAACTCATAAAGTCAATGAACAGAAGATAGAAATTGAAGATTTAAATAATAACAGGAATCCAAGAGGTAAAGAGCTCCATAAATGAGATCAAGAACTCTAGAAAAAGCTATAGAAGTAAAATAGATCAAATGACAGATTAAATCAGTGACCTCAAAGGTGATATTGAACTATGGACCCAAGTGGAAGAAGAGAAAGAAACAGGAAGAAAACAAAACACATTGTTCATGATAGTAATTGACTCTAGATATGCAGGGAGGAGAACAGCACTAGGAATAGAAATATAGGTAACTTCAGCTATATCTATAATGCTATTTCAACAGTAACTAGCAAACAGCTGAAGCAAACATGAACAAATGTTCACAATGTTATACTTGTTAATGATTACATAAATGTTTGCTATAGCATTGTACTCTTATGTATTACTTTTTTTTAATTAAAATTATGTTAAACCTGAAAAACCCTTGGAAACTAGAAAAAGGAAAATGAGGAAATTCTGAAAAATTAAAGTATGGAGATCTTATAAGTTAGACCAAAAACAGTTTTAGGAGAATGATAGTGAAAGAAAAACTGTCAAGAACAGCCATTCACAATGCTTTTAACCTGGGTGGTAAAATAAAAAGATTTTAGTAATGTAGAATTAGAGCAATTTTTTAAAAGACTTATTTATTTTATGCGTACAAGCACTGGGGTACAGGCCAGAGGTGTGGGAGGTGAGAGGGGAGACAGACAGAGCGGGGAGCAGAACAGGCAGATCAATGGAAGTACACTGCTGAGGGGAGCAGCTGGCACAGCAGGAGAGGTCTGCTGCGCCATTTGGGTCCCCTCCCTGGCCAGAGGCAGGGATCGAACTTGTGCTGTAGTGGCTGAGGTTTGCTTCATAGTGTGTTGCTTAACCCACTGTGCCACCAGTGAGGCCCAGAATTAGAGCAATTTTAAGAAATAACTAACCAAGGATGTAGTTTTAGAATTAGGAGTAAAAAATATTAAAGAAGGTAAAAATACAGTCTTGTATATGGTGAAAGAGAAAATAATGGAAGACATGGTCTGTGTATTTGTCAGGGAAACAAAACTTAAAGGGAATTGATTAACCTACAAAATGATAATAGTGTGTGGATAAATTAAAAATACATTGTATAGAGAATACAGGCTATAGAAATTCAGTAGAGAAGAGGAAGGTGGATGATGAATTGGTCTAGGATCACTTAGTGGGATAAATGAAAACTGAGAACACCCACAACAGAATAGGGTTTATGAGAATAAAGAGTATGCTGTTGTAAGTATAGGGAAAGAGGATAGAATCAAAGTATAAAAGCATAAATGAGTAAGGTTTGTCTAGGGTAGTAATTAAAGACCAGTCTCACTGGGATAAACACTAGAAAGTATTAAGAAATGTAGTTGGATAAGTGGGCTGAAATTCTCAATTTTTTATTTATTTGGGATCAAGAACCAGTAAGAATTTAAACAAGTGTCATATGATGAGTGTTAATGTAGGAAAATTAATCTGGAGGCATACTAGAAGCAAGAAGAAGAAACTTTATAGCAGTAAACTTTTGTAATATTTTTGGAAGTTTTCATATTTTTTATGAACAAGTATTAAATATAAATTACCTTCCAGTTTAAGGTTTATCCCTCCACATTCTATAATTCCAATGAATTTGCCTTCTATCTGACCATTTTTATAAACAAAAATTGTTGGTAAACAATTGTCATGGTAGTGTTGAATACAGCTATTCACAATGGCTTTAACAAATTTAGTTTCTGGAAACTTTCTTGCTAGGAGACTAAGATGTTGGTTTACCAACAAACACATTGGGATGCTAAAAAGAGAAATAATATATACATTATCTTTAAAAATCAGACTTAATCTAGCAAAAGAAGTGAAACATCTACAAAACAGATTTTAATTCCTTTAAATGAATGACTGTATCAGCATCCTCTGTTGTCATCTTTAGCAATGATGAATTTTGTCAAGTCTTTTATTTTTACTACAAATGTCATCTTAGCCTGAGAATGAAGCTTGCTGCTATGGGAATTCAATATGTAACATCGTCTGACTTAACATTATAGAGAAGAAAAATCTGCTACCCCAAAATATGTCTTTTTGACAAAAAGCTGTTTTATGGGAGAGGTTCTGAAGATTGGGTGGAGGTTGCTTTTGAAAAAACAATCTGTAAGGGTGTGTTCTGGAAAGACCTAATCTGCTTATCTCTTTTCAAAAGAAGGCAACAATTAATCTGTTAACTTTATCTACAGTAGTTCTTCATTAACCTTAATTGGCCTTTCCTTTCATTCCCAATTTCCCTCATTTTAGCTGAGCTATTTAAGAGGATATCTGAAGGTGCAGTGGTGGGCAAGTTATTCAGTCTTGCAGGGTCTCTCACATGTATAGATAAACATTACAGTCCTTTTGGTTTTTCTTGTATCTGTCTATCCAAGGCTTGTTTGATTATTTGCCAACCTAGAAAAACCCAACAGGATATGGGATGACTTCCTTTGCAGCCTGACAGCATCAATTTAATTCAAACCAGTACTCACTTTGTAGGACATAGAAAAAGCAAAACAAAAATTGGACACATCTAGGGAATTCTTGGCAATTCACAGGTGAAAAAAAGAATTCCAACTCTTGTCAGCATAGTGGGTTTATTTGTGTAACAGTGTATAAGTAATGAAATTGGAGCAAAGTGAAGAAGAAGCTGCACTGTTGTGGGTTTGGGACTTGTCCCAGGGACTTGAGGACATGGAAAGAGACACTTGGAAGAGAGGTAGGTGCGTGAGACCCATGGGGAAGCTGACAATGGCAGGCTTTGAATTTGATTCTGCTCCTTTCCTTTCAGACTTCCTTTGTGTCCTTTGCCTCTCTCCTATGGCTCCCCACCAGGAGGTGCTTTAGACTAGTGAGAAGCTCTCAGGCCTCAGTGGCCCCACTTAGGGCCAACACTGGTTGGTTGAACATTTCCCCATGAGGGGTTGGGTAACTTTGGGTGTTGCATTGGGAAACTATATCCTTTCTTTTCTTTCTCTCTTTCTATGATATGCACACTAATTCTGTTACAGTTTTTTTCCAATGAAGGTCTTTCTCACCAAGAGTATGTTTTGTCTTTATGTGGTAGATGGCAGAACCCATTTAGAGCAGGCAGGTTTGGGGGTTCCAAGGGTGCCCCTCAGGCCACATTAAACTATGATATCCAAAGTTCCTGGTCTCAAACTTTGACTTTCCTAGCTCTAAGTTCACCCACACATTTTGTTGACATTTTATTCTGTTACAGGGCAGGGAGAGGGGTACCCAGAACCACCAAACCTGCCCTCTTGAAATGGGTTCTGCCATCCACCACATCAAGACAAACATATAAGACCTTTAATGGAAAAGAAGTTTAAGACAATTAGTAAACAATACAGAAAAGACAAAGAATATAGTTATATAGTTATTAAATCAGACATCCAAAGTTACCCATCCCCCCATGGGTAAAAGTCCAGCCAAACAGGATTGGCCCAAAGTAAGGCCCAAAAACCTACCACAACTCTAAAGCACATATTGGTGGAGACACATAGTAAAGGGTCAGAAAGTGTCAGACAAATCTGGAAGGAAAAGAGCAAAATCAAAATCAAGATAAAGGCTGCCATCGTGAAGCTCCCCTGGTCTCTCACCAACATCTGTTTCAACCAGTCCAGGACCAAAAAGCAGGCACAGTTTCTTCACACGTCCCTCTGATCCGGGTGCCTCTTCCAGGTCTCCTTGCTGCTCTCCATCATGCTTCCTTCCTCCTATCTCTAGTCTCCTAACCAGCATCTTCTTATCCTTACTCAGCTCCACCCTACTTAGGATAGGCCAGGGATCTTGGAACTTCCTGGGGTCTACCCTGTTACAATTCTGTGCCATACTCTGGTGGTTCCCCATTATCCAGAACTTTTTATTAGAAATTAAAATTGAATGGAAGTTTAACCAAATCTGCGGTGCTTTCTGCTCTGTCACTTAATCTCCCATTATCCTCATTCTTCAATTTGTGACTTTTCTCTGAGACTATCACTCACTGACAGTTTTACCAAACGCTTACAAAACGAACCCTTTCATTTATTCCTCAATCCTTGCATTTCTTGTGGGGCCTTTCTCTGTTGTTATTCTGCTTCCCTTTTCTCCTGTTTTCTCAATCTTCTCAAGTTTACACAAATATATGTGTTACTAAAAGGGAAAATGTGCCTGATAACACTATAGCCTTCTAATAACTACTCTATTCTTCTGCTCACTTCCAGATAATAAAATCTGTGTATTCACCTTCCTTCTTGAAAGTCTCTCACTTTAGTGATAACAGTTTCTGTTAATTTCCTTTTTACTTCTTTGATTTCCTTTATCTATGCCTCCAATGGAGATGTTCTTTGAGATTTTGTTCTGGACTTTCCTCTCATTCTGACACATTGATAAATAGTTGATGAATTCCATCTGCCCTCCAATCTGGACAAAAAAAAAATCTGCTTGGCACTCAGGCCAAAACCTTCCTATCTCCTTTGCCATATCTAAACAGTAATCAAGTCACTGTGATGTAACTCATATCTATCATCTCCTCTCTCCATTGCCTTGCTCTTTTCCTTTCTTATCTGTATGACAAAAAATTGTACTAAATGTCTTATTTGTTTCCAGTCTTCATTCCCCAAAGTCTTCTCTGCTGGCAAAGGGGGCTCAGCAGAAAAATCTCATCTGGTCTCAGATGGACTAGAGGTCTACTACTGAGATTTGTTATGAAAGTTTTTTAAATTCTGGGAGCTTGCAACTCCTCTTTGGCACAGCTGGGGAAAAGGCCACTCTCCAAAATCATGTTATAATAGGTTGGTGAAGCCAGAGGGCATTGGGATGCACTTAGTACAACTAGGCACGCTAAAATTTTTCTTTGTTTTTTAGTGTTAGTTTTTTTTTTTTTTCAGTGTTAGTTTTTCATTTTATTTTATTTTCTGTGTAGGGTTTGTGAGGAATGTATTCTGTCAAAAAAGAATTGATTTCTAATTTTCCTATGTAATTTAATTTTTAAAAATATTACAAATATACTATATGTTCCTGATTGGAACCTTGTTCAAAAAGACAAATACTTAAAAAATACATTAAGGACTGGATATTAGCTTCTCTGAGGAATTGTTAATTATACTAGGTAAGGAAATGGTACCGTGATTATATAGAAGACAACCTTATGTTTTAAAGATATACACAAAGTTACTTAGGAGTAGAGTGTCATGCTGTGCATAATTTACTCTGAAATTCTGCAAACATAAAGTGATAAATATATGGCAAAATATTCATTGTTGATTCTACCCTATGCATACTTAGGGTGTTCATTTTATCATTCTATCTTTCTATGTGTGATATTTTTCAGAATCAGTTTTAAAAATTGTCAGTGAGTGCTTATTTTCCTAAGAAATGTCATGAGTTCTTTAAATTAGACATGAAAATATCTTAAAATACCTAATTTAATGCCTGAAGCTAATGTGTTTATACATATATGTGTGCATATGTTTATATTTTTGAGTAGTCTTTATTATATTTAAAACCTTGAAATTAGACATCAGTATTTTAAAATATAAGCATATTAGTATTTTGAGAAAGTGCTGTAGTAATTACCTTGATCTGTATAGATGAATTATAACCCACACATCAGTTTCTGCATTTGTGACTTCATTCACATACTGATTTCCAGATATTTCTCTTAATTCCCCAAATTTTTGTTTTTTCTTAAGTGCTTTCCATTCCTGTAACCGTTTTTCTCTAATTAAAAAGTGAAATTAAATTACATTAGAAAATTATTATATTCTTAATGCTATTCCCACATTTATGGTGATGAATGTAATACTAGTACACATCAAACACTTTAAAGAATGACAGAATAACAATTAATAGTTTTATAATAGCAATTTTCCTTTTATATGGAAATTTGTGTTTTCTTGGACATTGTAAAGTATAAGGAGTTAGCCATTGACATTAACATTTATTTTTTGATTTTATTAGCTTTTTAAAAATTGTGGTAACATTGGCTTATATTATTGCTAGTTTTAAATTTTATTTTATATCAAGACTAGATTATCCTTAGTTATTGATATGGAGAGTTTAGGTAGACATTTGGCAAAAAAACTCTCACACGCATATTAAATACTTATTAAGGGAGAATATACATATTAGTAACAGTAGTTGACATTTACTGAGGGCTCATCATGTTGCCAGGCACTTTTTTAAGTGCATTATGTTAACTAGTTTAATGTTGCAAAAACTTTATTAAGTTGGTACTATTACTATCCCCATTACATACTCTTAACTACATTTCTAAGCTGACCTTCATTCCAAAGATTTTATGAAGTTGTATAATTAGTTGTTATAAATTTATTGCAAGTAGAGAGAGCCTGGAGCTTGGATTCTAAGGTCAAACTGAATTGAGCTTAAACCACTTACTAGTCACATAAACTTGAATAAATTATTTAATCTCCCTAAGCTCCAGTTTCCCCACCTATAAATGGGAATAATACTAATACCTTCTTACATAGGATTGCTGGTAATTAAATGAGATAATACATGCAAATTCCTAAGCTTGGTACCCGTACACTATGAGCACTCAATATTACCTGTTTCATTTGTCCATAGAGAACCTTAAAACTCTGTTGAGCAACTTTCCAATTTTACACATTTGATTTAGTTGCTGAGGGAGAAATAGTAGAAAAGGAGCAGGAGCAGTTCTAGTTACCAACAGTTGTGCCAGATAAAGCTCCAGCTCCAGGAACTGGTAGGGTGGGGCAAAGGTTTTCCCACCTTTCCAGGGCAGAGGCCTCCCATTTGCCAAGCCAGTGCAATGGCTGATGTCTGTGCTTATGTTCTTATGTGGGATTTTTCTCTAGCATTCTATTTTTGCAATATCTTTATCTAATTTCACTATCAGGGTAAGTTAGAAAATATATGCATGTTTTGTAATTTCTGAAAGAATTTATTTCTGAATGGAAATTAATGCTTCAAGAAATGATAGCAACTCTTGAGAGAGATCTGGCAAGAAGGAAAATCATGGCCCTCTTTTTATTGGACTTTTATTGATATTTTCCACATTGTTCATATGGAGTTTGACGAAATTATGCTGTATATTATTGGATAATTATTTAAGCAAGATAAGAATATTCTGAAAAATCTATCTTATATAATGCAAACTAGTTTAAAATGTTACTTAAAATAATTTTGTTCTTTAAAATCTATTCTATAAACAAAATAATTGTTTTTAGTTTCACTCTTGCACTATTTTTCATTTTAACTCATATTACCCAAATGAATTACTGTACCTATATATTTCAAAAGCTCTCATATCTTCATCATCAAATTCATCTTCAGCTTCCTTCATTTGTGTAAGAGTCATCTTTTCATATGGTTTAACTAACATAAAATAAATTTTAGACAATTTATTTGTAAAATAGAAAAAACAAATCTAGAAAAGACAATATATTAGGTAAATGAAGACCAGGAATACCTTTAAATAAACCTAGTCAGTCACAAAATAGCTTTATGTTGAAGAAACTGTAACATTATTATTATTTCTTCAGAGTTCATAGAACTACTAGGTTACATTTAAAAGTAGATATAAAAAGTCAGTTAAACCCCACAAATTTAGATTTTCCCAAGTTGCTAGAAATCTTGACAAATAATACATACTATATAAAATGATCAAAAGAGAAGGTAGTTAACATTTCAGAGGAACATTATAGGAGAAAAGATTGGATACCAGGATATTTCAGCTGTTATTAACTAGCATGTGATATTTAACATGTGAATTAGGAATTTTAGGTGTCAATATCCTAATTTTGAAAGTATGGGGGGGGGATTTATACTAAATAATTTCTTTCTGTCTTTTTTTTTTTTTTTTGGATGGAAGAAGTGGGGTATGGAGGATGAGAGGATTCACCAGAGACAAAGAGGGGAACAGAACAGGTGGATTTTCTGAAATACACTGCTAAAGGGAGGAGCAGGTGAGACAGGAGAGGACTACTGTGCCATATGTAGGTTGCTCCCTGGCCAGGGATCAGACTCAGGCTGTAGTCGTGATAGCATTAAGACTTAATCCCTAGGCTACCAAGGAGGCCCTATACTAAATAATTCCTAATGTCCTCTCTCCCTCTATGTGAAACATACTATCAATATTATAAATATGTTATCCCCTTCATCCAGTCCACCAAATTCACAACTATACCCATTGCTTCTTCCTGTAAACGTAAAACCATTTCTTCAATTTCATCTTTTGGTTCTTCTTTTGGTGGAAGAATGCCAAAGTCCCTTAGGATTTCATTCCATTCTGTATCTTCATTTGGATCCTATAAAAAAATATGCAAACTATTAGCAGTTGTACATCTTAATATATTGATATAAAATTTACTGATATGTAGTATCTCCAATTGAATTGTTCATGAACTCTGCAGGTAACTAGTTTCTACTAATTAAAAAATTAGTAATATAAATTAGTAATTTAAAAAGTAGTAAAAATTCTTTTTCACATTTCCCAGCATTACTAAGACTACATACCTTTATAAACAGGATTCAGGGACCTCCCTGGTGGTGCAAGGGGTTAAAACATAGCACTATGAAACTATCCGCAAACACTGCAGCACAAGTTTGATCCCCAGCCAGGGAGGTGACCCATATGGTGCAGCAGACCTCTCCTGTCTTGCCTACTGCTCCACTCAGCAGTGTGTTTTGGTGGATCTACCTGTTCTGCTCCCCACTCTGTCTGTGGTGAGTCTCTCTCTCTCTCTCTCTCTCACACACACACACACACACACACACATGCACCTCTGGCCTGCACCCCAGCTCTTGTATGCATAAATAAATAAATCTTTATGAAAAAATAGACTCATCCTCTACCCTCAACCCTCTGTATACATGGACATGTCTAGAACACATATCAAATATTATGGAAGTAAACTCATAATCCATGGAAAAGTGAGACGAACATAGTGGGCAAAACCAATTCACATCACGCACAAGTACTGTTTTGTTTCTTTTTCTGCATGCTTGTTCAAGATCTCCAGGTGAACTTGCTCCTTTTTTCAGCTACATGGCTTCCTGAGACTCTCACCCCTATGTTAAATGATAGAAAAGGCTAGGACTATTTCACAGAAGTTTGTCTAATTATCATTTCTTTTTAGCTGAATATAGAATTCTGAGACTTTACCTTTGGAGCACTAAAGCATTTTAAAGTTCAAGCCTCTATTGTTTCTGATGAGAAATCAGTCATAATAACAGTACTATTCTCTTGTATATAACGTATTAACATATTATCCCTTAGATTTTAGCAATGTACCTCTGTGTGCTTGGTGTGGTTTTATTTGCAATTACCCACTTTGAAATTTCCTGAACTTCTTAGATCTTTAAATTTATGTCTTCCCTCAAAATTTAAATTTATTCAATTTTTTTTTGTCCTATGCCTTCCCTTGGTCTAGGATTCCAGTTACATGTATGTTAGCCCATAAATGATGTTCCTTCAGACCCATGAGTCTGTATTCATCTTTAATACTTCCACTGTTCTTCAAACTGCATATCTTTCTATAGATGTATGTTTAACTTCCCCAAGTCTGCTACCTCCCACCTGCTGTTAAGCCCATTCAGTGAGTTTATTCCTGTTGTTGATCTTTCAGTTCTAGAGTTTCCATTAGGTTATTTTTTATTATTGTTTTTATTTCTCCACTAAGAATCCCCATCTGTCAATTCATCTTCTTTTAAGTCCTTGAATATATTTATAGTAACTTTTAAATTCTCTGTTTGCTAATTTCAGCTCCTGGATAATCTCAGGCTCAATTTCTATTGACAATTTTACTTTTAAATATGATATATTTATCTGGCAGGGGAAGATATCATGATCATGAAAATGGGTCACATATTTAGTCTTTTTTTAAAATTTTGCTTGTCTAATTTTTATTATATGTTAGACATTGGATGGTGAATCACTGATTTTTTTTAATTGTCTCTATAGTTTTGCTTTCCAGAATACCATATAGTTGGGATTATAAAGTATGTAATCTTCTCAGATTGGCTTTTTAGTAGTATGCTTTAAAGTTTTCTTCATTTCTTTTCATGGATTGATAACTTTTAGTGCTGAATAATATTCCATTATTTGGATGTGCCACAGTTTATTCATCCATTCACCAACTGAAGCAAATCTTGGTTGCTTGCAAGTTTTTGACAATTACACATACAGATGCTATAATTATTCAAGTGTAGGTTTTTGTCTGTGTATGTTTTCAATTCCTTTGGGTATACCAAGGAGCTGGATTGAATGCTAAAAGTATATTTCGTTTTTTCTTTTAAGTTTATTTATTTATGCATACAAGAGCTGGGTCCAGGGCAAAGGCGAGGGAGGTGAGAGGATTCACCAGAGACAGAGTGGGGAGTAGAACAGGCATATTGACTGAAATACACTCTTGAGGGGAGCAGGGGGCAAGGCAGGAGAGGTCTGCTGTGCCATTTGGGTTCCCTCCCTGGCTGGAGATAGAGCTCACGCTGCTGTGCAGCGCATGCTTCACAGTGCAGCGCATGCTTCACAGTGCAGCGCATGCTTCACAGTGCAGCGCATGCTTCACAGTGCAGCGCATGCTTCACAGTGCAGCGCATGCTTCACAGTGCAGCGCATGCTTCACAGTGCAGCGCTTAACCCGCTGTGCCACCAGGAAGGCCCTTATGTTTAGTTTTAAAGGCTTTATATGTTCAACTTTTGTTCACCTTATTTAATTGGTTACTTACTATTTTGAGTCTCAAGATTTTATATGAATTTTTGGATGAGTTTTTCTATGTTTACAAAAAAATCATTGGGATTTTTGTAGGGATTGGATTTTTGTAGGGATTACATTTAATTTGTAGGGATTACATTTAACAATGTAATACTTGTTACATTGTTAACAATATTAACTTCATTGTTAACAGTTTACAATATTAATGACAATTTTAATATTGTTAACAATATTAACTTCTCCATTCCATGCATGTAAAATGATTTTCTACTTATGTTTTTAATTCATTCAGCAATATTTTAGTTTTCAGTATACAGGTCTTCTGCTTCCTTGGTTTCACATGTTCCTAAGTATTATTATTTTTATGTTATTATAATAAACATGACTTCTATTTTTACATTTCAAAGGACAGGTTTATTAGGAAAGTGAGAAAAAAAGAGGCACCTGCGTAATCATAGGTGGGCAGGAGAGTTGTGTTTTGCCCAGCATAACTTTTTTGATCACCTGTTTCTGACCTTTCTGAAAACTGAAGTCCCTGCAAGCTTTTTTGTTGTCGGTTCACGTAGTTGGCTCCTGATATCCTGTTTCTTTGTCTGCTGGCTACTTTTGATCGATTACTACAGGCTGTCCTTGAAAACTACATAATTGTTTGAGGCCTAAGATAAAGATGTATTCCTCCAAAAAGGAATTTGTTATTTCCTTCAGGCATTACAGTAATAACAAAATTGAAAATTCATAGTTTGAGGTGTGCTAGAGATTCTAGACAATATGCCTTAGGTTGCAAATCAGTGTGTGAGACCCGTTTAGGGTCACAATTCTAAGGGGCGGATATTGTTATTCCTTTCCTGTTTTCTCTCTTGCTCCACTAAGCATCAAGACAACCTTCCCCTATACTCCTCAAAACATGAGTTTATCTCTGGTTCATACTCCTGTTAGTCTCCCATCCTTTGGTGGCCCATACTCTTTGGTTCCTCCTCACCCTATGATCACACCCAGGACCAAGCGGTAGATTGCTAATATCCTCAAGGTAAAATTTCTTTGAAGCACTAGAAATCCATTCACCTGGTTTTCCCTTCAATTTTGTTCTGATAGCTCCTATCGTGTCACTTCTTTGATGCTTTTATGAGGCGATGCTTTACAGCCTAGCCAGCATTTTTACTTGCATTTGACAGGGAAGTTAGGCCAAGTAACCTAACCCACTATTACCAGAAATTCTGGTAATATGCACCTTTTGAAAAAACCATCTCTGCAGTTCAGCTATCCTACTATTCTCTTTTCTCCTTCATAGACCAACTTCTTAAAAGAATTGTCTTTTCATACTTTAACCACTTCCATCTCCCATCTACTCTTCAACCTATACCCAAAGTTGGCTTCTGCCTCCAATAATTCATTCAAAACTGCTCTGATCAAGGCCACACCACGTTGCTAATATTTTCTTTCTTAAAAAACATATTTACCCTCATTTTTTATGCATACAAGAGCTAGGGTGTAGGCCAGAGGTGCAGGGGGGTGAGAAGATTCACCATGGACACAGTGAGGAGCAGAACAGGTACATCCACTGAAACACTGCTGAGGGGAAGCAGCAGGCAAGACAGGAAAGTTCTGCTGGGCCATGTGGTCAGTTCCCTGGCTTGGGATTGAACCCCTGCCATAGTGGCTAGTGATAGCTTGACAGCACTGAGACTTTAACCCTTGTGCCACCAGAGAGGCCCCATGTTGCTAATATGAATGTACATCCATTGTATCAATTACTTAAGCACAACTGGAGAGAGTTAATCATTCTTGTTAGAACACTCTTCCCTGATAGTCACGATACTGCATCTTTACAGTTGTACTCATACCTCTCTGATTGCTTTTCCTTAACCAATCTAGGGTTTAGTTGCAGTGGGATTTAATATGACAGTAAATGCTCTATATTCCTTTCTCCTCTTCATTTTTACAAATTACTTATGAAACTTTATCTAATAGAAATAGTCACCACAAGCTATTTTAAACTACTCTGGAACTTATCATGTCATAAATTATATGTTTATCCTTCTTTTCCCCATATTAAGCTCTTTCAGAATTAGTCCATAGCTGAACATCAGCACTGAATAAGTGATTATTGAATAAAGGTTAATGTACTATTCATTCTAAATTATATTTCAACCTATTTCTTAAAAAATGTTGTAATTTAGGACAAATTTGCAATTTCTCACACACTGAATAAAATGTTCTTGGTAAGAATCCATTATTCACACAAAAATACCATCTGTTAAAAATCATATGTAATTTATTTTCAAAATTTCCTTCAAAAGTATATACAAATACCAAAATTAAATATATAAAACTAGAAAAATCACAGTGGTTTTAATTTGGGGAACAGGTAGGTAGAAGCTGTTCTGTATTCACAAGTCTGGTAATGAAAAAAAAAAGCACAGGCCTCTGGTTATTAAGGAAGCTTTAGAGGAAGGGGGTAGGTAGACTTCTAAAGAATAAATAGAAGTTTAACAAAGTTTGCCCAACAAATCTGAGGCCTAACATATTTGTGATCGAATAAGATAAACTCCAGGAACATCTGGTCAACTACTAGGGTTTCCAATCTGATCTTAATTTAAGGTAATGGGGCAGGATACTTAAATTACATTTGAGCTGAAGTTGCTAGTCTATGTCTTTGGTCCAGAAATAGTGCCGCAGTTCAGATTCCCAGGACTCAAGTGTGAAATAATGCGGAATGCTTCCAAAGTCTTGAGTGTTGCTACACTGGCATTCTCCAAGAGGAACTTCGGGTTCTCTCAAATCTTGACAGACTTACGCAAAAGTCAGCTCTTACCAAGAACAAACTTTAGGACCCAAGCCGTCCGAGCCGCCCTTCTCACTCCTGTTCAGCCTCAGTTCAGGACCACCCCACCGGATGCCCCAGGATCGCTGGCGTCAGTTATGCCCACCTGCATGGTCTTTGGCTAGGTCCCTCACGCACTGGTGAGCTTGTCCCTGGCTAGGGACCCGGTTCAAACTTCGATGTCTACCTAAATTGGGAAGAGAGCCGGCTACCCGAGTAGCGGTTTCCACCGCTGTGGGGAGGAGTAAGGGAGAGGAGAAGAGAACAAGCGCGGCTAACACACGTGCGGTTGGCGCAGCTCTGTTGCCAGGCAACGCGGAGGCGTGGCCTCCGGCGCAGCGGTGGGTACCAAGCTCCAGGTTCTTTATTCTTGGCGGTGCCTTTCCTGCTCATTATGTAGTACGGGTGCAGGCATTCCTCCTACCCTTCCCACCACCGGGCACCAAATCAATGCATTGATTCCAAGCTTCTGGCAGCCTTCAAACCCTGACTCCTGGCTTCATGGAGAAGCAATACAATTCTGGCGAAGAGAAGGCCTCTTAACCTGGAGCCTATAATCTGTATTTGGATGGATTTAAGGGGCTAACTAGCCTCCATCCCCCCAATTACACTTAATTGGTTTTGTCTTTATACATTGGGAGTGTGAGGAATTAAGGCGTAGAGCTTTCATCGGATACTTAAATGACTCTTCATCCACATCTTTAAAACTCCACTGCCTTAAGAAACAGGAACTCAGCCTTTAGGTAGGAAACCTAAGCAGGTGGGTTCCTTGGTGTTTAAGTTAAGGCAAGGACATTTCTCGAAGCTATCAGGAACATAGGGGAGACTTTGGATGTTGTCATCAAATAAGCTTATACACTTGGTCACAGAGATAGACTGTGTTTTCAGTGACACAATTTAAAACCTAGGTTCAGCATTGAACCACTCTCATTGTTTGCTCATTTAATAATCCAAATCCTAAACCTCTAGGAGTCTACATATTTTTATGTTTGTGTGTAAGGTATTCATTTACTCAATATAAAATATTTTGAAACATTCTACAGCTTTTGGAACCATATGTTTTGTTGGTTCTTTATCTTGTTTTAACATTGTGGGAGCTGAGCTCTAAAAAAAAAAAGAAAAAAGAAAAAAAATCAGTACTCTAAGTCCTTCTGGATTTCTGAGCCCCTGGGAACTAAAACAAATATTCGACTCCCTTTTCTTATTTCGACAATCCAAAATCCAGCATTGTCAAATGACCGTGCATAGCACTAGCTAATGCTGCCCTATGCATCTTTTCTTTTTACAGGGGGACCTGTCTCCTCTTGTCAAGAGAATTTATTTTTAAAAGAAGAGTATACATGTCTTGCAACCATCCCAGACTGTGTAGGAGGTTCATCATCGGTTCAAGCAGTTTCTTCGCCACCGTCATGGTATCCCTCACACTCCACCGCTCCACACCACCACACTGGCGTCTCTGAGATGCTAGCTTTATACACCTGGTGCATCAGCCCAGGTGCATCTACTTGCGCATGCCCACCCAGGCATGCACACAGGTTTCCATCATCAGTGGTAGGAGGGCGGAAAGTCCTGATTAACCTTTTACCCTACAGTCCACCCCCTCAGGGTTTTCCGCCATACAATATATATATATATATACACACACACAATTCCCTAGACAAATATGAACATTGCAGTCATGAACCATAAAAATAGACTGAATACAACCAAATACAGAAATACAACAAAATACAAACTGAATACAAATATACCCAGGCAGGGCACCAACCTAGGGGCGAAAAGATAAAGAAGTTATTGGCACTAGTAATGGGAGATAGATCCTTCCCATCTGGCAATATACACGCCAGTTTTGTATCTGTACTTGTATAGGAGCAGCGGCACGATGCAGCAAAGCCTCCACTGGCGCCAGGCCGCCTTTCCTGCTCCTCTCATCTAGTGTTCGTAGCAAGTCCCACAGGCGTTGGCTCCACCCCGCCAGAGTTGGAGTGGGGGCTGTAGCTCTCAGTCCTCCCTTTAGCAGGCTGTTGTAACA
>JAGFMF010012279.1:2678513-2738403 GCA_019455555.1 Galemys pyrenaicus
CCCCTGGCCGGCAGCAGGGATCGAACTCGTGCTGCAGTGGCTGCGATTTGCTTCGTAGTGCGTTGCTTAACCCACTGCGCCACCAGGGGAGGCCCCCCATATTTTTTTTTTAAAAAAGATTTATTTATTTATGCAAGAACTGGGATACAGGCCAGAAGTGTGGGATGTGAAAGGATACGCCAGATCCAGAGTGGGGAGCAGAACAGGCACATCTACTGAAATGCACTGCTGAGGGGAGCAGCAGGTGAGAAAGGGGAGGTCTGCTGTGCCATGTGGGTTAACTCCCAGGCTGGGGATCGAACTCATGCCAGTGGCTGGTGACACCTGGATCTTTAAACTGAAATCTTACCCTATTCTTAATTCAAGCAAATTCTTCAGAAAGTGAAAGTTAATTAATAAAAGCATATATTTCTTCAAGAATATTTGGTAACAAATGATTTAGTTATTTTCCACACTAGAAGCTGTAAAATTTAGGGGCTACTATTGTTCCTCTTAATTTCTCATTGCAACTGGCAGCAGATGTAGTCTTTCTTGACAGAAGCTTAGTTTAAGAATATGAGTATTTAGGGAGGAAGAATGACCATAAAATAACTCTGGAGTTACGTATTTTCTAAACTGTATGCATTTTAAATAGTATATGAAGACTGGGTAGTTCTGTAGGAAGAACAAAATTAGTACGGTGTTTTGATTAAGGAAAATCTAACAATAAAATAACTGAAGTATCCAATATCAGGGAACTGCGTTTTTGTATATTTGTGTGCATTTTTTTAAATTTCTGGAAGTCAGAAAATTATAATTTATAATCTCAAGAGTATAATCATGGGACACTCCTTTCCCAAGGAGTACTCAACAACAATTTTGACCTGTTTTCTCTTTTTCAACTGGGGATAACTACTCATATAAGTGATAAAAG
Source organism: Galemys pyrenaicus (assembly GCA_019455555.1). NCBI lineage: Eukaryota > Metazoa > Chordata > Mammalia > Eulipotyphla > Talpidae > Galemys > Galemys pyrenaicus. The sequence goes on from JAGFMF010012279.1 coordinate 2,679,427, forward strand.
AGCTGCCAAAAGAATAAAATGAGAAATATAGGACTGAGAGCTGCAATGCATTACAACAATGTCAGGCATTACCTAAAAATAATACAAAGAAACTTTCATTATGGTTATTTTTACATGACATCATTCTTTTTTAACAGGACAATACAAAACTCCTCAACTTCTAGTTAAAAATGTGGCAACTCAGTTATATTCATCTTAAACATAGAGACTAGATTTGGGTGATATTTTTGTTAATGTGAGAAAAAAAGCACCTATTTTTAATTCCTGACCTATTCACCTAACATTTTAATTTCTGGATAGAACATTTGTCATCCTGGCCATTTGCCAAGTGTACAGAGACGAGCAGAGAGTTGTCCTTCCTCAATGCCCCTATGAGCAGGCACACTGCTGTGTGTCCTTTCTTAAATCAGGACCAGATTTTCTCACTGAGAGGGTCGTGGCCATTGGAAGGGAACTCAACCCAGCTGTCCTCATTGTCCGCAGTAGCGTCAGAAGGGACCGAATATGGGGAGTAGCACAATTCTCGCTAGTGTGAAAACACTTTTGCAAACAGATGCTGTTACACAGATTGTGGGGTGTACGTGGGCTGATCCTCGAGGAGGTGTTACACACCACCACAGCTGGGGATTACAGAAAGGGCTGCCCCATGTGGTGCAGCATGCAGTTGGCATTACATACGTCCGCTTTGAGCCTCTTCATTCTTCTCTCGTGCAGCTGAGGGACGAGCTGCAGCAGCGGATGCACGACAGACGATGACTGAGAGACATGAACAGACACGATGAGCACAAAGGCTTCTCAGCATTGGGCATAAAGACAGTTTCCTATTTGTTTATTTTGTTTTAGCCACCAGAGTTACTCCAGATAAAAAAGAACAAGAAAGATGTTGTCTAAGTTAGTCTATTGAGAGTACTTCAAAGGCCTGGAGAATTAATGAGCTAAGAGAGAGGGGTACAGTTTGGTAGCTTTACACCCAGATCTCTGTCATCCCGTTGAGAAAGCACTTTCCTGAGGGCCTCAGCTCTGTCATCCACTGCCGAGGGATAAAACATCTGCCTGCATCTCTGAGGGGCAAAGAGCTGTCTGCTGCCTCACTCCCTCAGAATGACTTGGGACAGATGCAACCAACTGTGAGAATCAGTTTTCATCATGAAAATGGAAGATTACATTGTGCATGCATCTGGCAATCTCTTTGATAAATTAAATGTTTTATCTAAAACTGAACATGTGGAACAAGACGATAGAGGACACGTTACGTGACAATGTGTTGTTAATTGTGAAAACAGCAACTAAGATATATTTTCTCCAAATGTAAAGATTCTAAGGAGAAAAAAGGGAAAGCACATTTGAGACAGGTGGCTATGTGATACAGCTTCATTGTAAAGGCATAGTTTGAATTGAATCAGCTTACAAATATTAAATTCATTTAGCAATGGATTGCTTTGAGTCCCACGTGATAGCTATTTGTTAGTCGATTCAATTTGATTTGGTTTAACACCAGTATAAACTAAATATCACCTTCTTATATGTAAGAATATTCAATGTGACAAACACTTAAAACTGAGTTTAAAGATTACAGTTACCTTTCCACAAGTACACACAGGTTTCAAATACACTTTGTACGTACCTCATTCCCTGAACTGACCTATGGTATTAAGTCACAAGCATTTTTTTAAGACATGTATAGAAAAAAGAAAATCTACCACTAAACCCACACAATTAAGAAGTGCAATGAGGACCTCCCTGGTGGCATAAGGGGTTAAGTCTCAGCACAATGAAACTATCCACAGCCACTGTGGCATGGCAGGAGTTCCATCCCCAGCCAGGGAGGGGACCCACATGGCACAGCAGACCTCTCCTGCCTCACCCACTGCTCCCCTCAGCAATGTATGTCAGTCAATGTGCCTGTTCTGCTCCCCACTCTGTCTCTGGTAACTCTGCTCACCTACGCACCCCTGTGCCCCAGCCGCTCTGGCCTACACCCAAGCTCTTGGATGCATAAATAATAAAATACATCTTTAAAAAAAAAAAAAAAAGAAGTGCAGTGAATTCTGGCAAATTTTAGTAAATTCTCACATTAAATGCTTATTTACAAATAAGGAGACATTAGGAAAAGAATGGATGTTTCTAGTTACATTTAATTACAGTTTCTAGAGATTTTATTTATTTATGCATACAAGAGCTGGGGTATATGGCAGAGGTGCAGGGTGGGGGGTGAGGAGATTCACCAGAGACAGAGTGGAGAGGAGAACAGGCAGATTGACTTGTTTTATCTAAACTGAGGGGAGCAGGGGCAAGGCAGGAGAGGTCTGCTGCACCATGTGGGTCACCTCCCTGGTTGGGGATCCAACTTGCCCTGAAGTGGCTGCAGAAGCCCCACAGTGCAGCCACCACCCTTTGCACCACCAGGGAGACCCCTAATTACATTCTTGACAATCATCTTTTACAATGATTCTTAAAATGCCTTTGAATAAAGCTACTTTCCCTGTACTGCGTGCCATCTAAAACAACACATTTACTTGTTTTTTTTCCCTTTGCCTCTAGAATGCAAATTTCATGAGACAAGGATTCCCTGTTTTATTTTATATTTAATTTACTGATATATTTAGATATTAGTATCTAGAATTGTGCTTGGCACAAAGTAGATACTCAATAAGCAATTGTTGGATAAATGAATGGATTTAATATACATGTAGTTATTGAAATATAAACCTATAACAGATACTTAATTCCATTCATTTATTCACATATAAACTCTTAAACTGGAAAACATAAAGTTTAATCTAGCACTATTAGATACACTGCAAAACCAGGTTTTTAAAGAAAAAAATATACTAGTCATTACTAATAAGAAGTAATTTCAACTTACCACAACATTTGAATTGCCCAACTTCTGCATCTTTGAATAATGAAATAAGAACTATTGGGGAGGGGGAGAAAAGGTAGTGACCTTTACTATAGATGGTTAATGGTTTCATTTATTATTTTTAATGTATATATTTGTGGAAATCACCTTACCCTTTTGGTATCATCTTTTTCATCTGTTTCCTATTAAGGAGAGAAACATAAATATTAATATATTATACATTATAAAGTTGCAATGCATATTATGTATAACAAATAACATATAGTTGCTGTAAGATCATTTCATATCATTTTAAAAGCATTTGTACTTTTACCACTAAATTATGAGTTATTTTTGCTTTATTTAATAAAGTTCTCTATATTCATCTCTGTGTCCAAAAATCTGTTTTAAGAAGAGTCATGTGACTTTTTTTAATACAAAAGTAAAATCATGGATGTAAAAAACATAGTCATTTATGTTAATAAAGAAGAAAAGTATAATTTTGGAGAAAATATCACTATTACAAATATTACAAATACTGGAAAAACAAACACTTGGATGATTTAGCTTTAGAAAACATATGTTTTCAAAATAGCAGGGCTTCTTTGAATTACTCTATATAAAAGGTAAAGAAGTCAGAATGTGTTAGTGATAATAGATTACATTAGAATTGCCAAAGAAACATCATTCTAAACAGAGACTCTTACACTTAATAAGGAAATAAGAAGAATCAAATTATCAGACATCATAAGAATATAATTTTCCACTTGAGATTGACAATACAGTTTGCTTTTTCAAAATACCCTTCTTTTGCATTTATTCTTTGTGTTTTATTCTTTTCTGTTTTATTTTTTTTAATTTATTCACTTATATATATTTTATGTATCTGTTCATTTTTGTACAATATTTGCTTTCTCCTCTCAGGTATAGTCCCTGTAAAATATGCACTACCAATTCTCCTATGCGCCTTTACCATATTCTTAATGTCCTCTCTAGCAAAGTACAATATCCTAATCTCCAAGCTCAGAAAGATGCATCTGTTTTCCAACTGTACTATGAGACAGAGAGTGAAAAGGAACCCAAATGAACCCAAATATGTCTCGTTATAACTGGAACACACACATGTACATTTGAGGATGAAGAGCCCATGAGAAAACAGTTTTCTTGGAGTTTCTCATGCTGTTTTCCTCAGTGACCTTCCAGCACAGATGGTCTAATAGGTAACATATAGCCTTGAGAGGTAGCCCACTTGCGCAGAAAGCAGTAAATAATATATAACCTTGATGTATAGCTTGCATGCACAAAACACACTTGTGTAAACTAGGCCTAAACTTGGCTCTGTGCTGACTTTGTCTATAAATCATATACAAGCTAATGGGGGAGCCTCCCTGGTGGCTCAGGGGTTAAAGCCTCAGCGCTATCAGGGTATCAGCAGCCACTGCAGCCTGACCTCTCCTGCTTCGCCTGCTCCTCCCCTCAGCAGTGTATTTTGGTTGATCTGCCTGTTCTGCTCCCCACTCTGTCTCTGCTGAATCCTCTACCTGACCCTCTCCCCCCAACTCTGGCCTACACTCCAGTATTGTATAGAAAAATAAATAAAAATAAATCTTTTTTTAAAAACGCTAATAGGGCTCCTTAGGGATGGCCTCCATGGGCCTCTTACTGGCCACTCACAGGGCATGGGGCTGCCGCTGCCACTTTTGCTACCTGCGCATCGCCTGTTGCCTCATAGTAAAGACTGTTTACGCTCCACACATATGGATTTTGTGTCCGGCTTTCTCATCTGCCGCCACTGAGAACCGGGTAAGCTTGTAGCTGAAGCCCTACAGAAGAGAACAATGATTTTTCCAATCTGCACTAATATGACATTAAATTTAAATTCTTAGACAGTGGAGTAATTCAAGTATGTTTCTTATCCAAACCAATTTATCCTCTTCTAGCTCCTCCTGGCACGTTTCCTAACTTAGGTATGTTTTCTTCCAGGCGGAATTCACTGAGCAGTGTTTTTCCTGTAAATAGAATACGATTTCAGCCTTACCTGGGGCCTTGGTAGAGTCCCCATAATTGTGAAGCAAAGCTCCTCTAATGCATTGGATGCCTAATGGAAGCGAGAAGATAAAGAGACTGTGCTGTTGCTTTAACAACATTTGTATACAACATATAACTGTAGAATATCGGGACCACAGTGATAGTCCCACTACCCAGAATCCTTCTTGTGGTTAAAATGAAAACTGTATCGGAATTTCTTGATTTCTCACATGACAAAAACTTGGCTCTTAATGGTAAAACTTTCCTTCCAACCAGAAAAAAAGAACCCTGTTATGTATGTTTAAGGCTGATTAAAGTTTCCATTGTGGTTCAGATTCATAGCTCTTAGTGCTTGCTAAGAGCCCATGCAATTCTGTGACTAACACTAAGTCAGTCAGTGCCAAAAGAGGGATTATCCTTCCCAGCTTGTAATAAAGTCTGACTCTACATGCCAAAACTGTAAACCTCTCTGATTATTAGTCATTATTGACTAATTTGAAAACCCTGCAATTGCTTGCAAACAATGGGAGTTGGAGGGGAAGAAGCTGTGCGAGGTGCACCTAATCTGAGTTACCACGCTTCCAGGCTGCTGACTGCACACCCCAGGATCAGGTTTTTCAAAGCATTTGAACACAGAAGTAGGGCAGAGCTCCTTGTGGTTTGCAGCCAGTTGGGCGTGTTGGGGAGTGGCACAAATGGACAAGCAGGGGCGAAACCTGCTTTGCACAGAATTTCACACAGTAGTACCACAATTAACTACTTAATAAATGCATATTGGAAGAAATGAGGAAGCAGGACAATGGAGGGGGCAATATAGTAGTTAAAAACATGGGCTACAGGGTTGAGCAGCCTGTAACTTTATATCTGTGCAAATCCTGTTTCTACTCCTCAAACTGTGTTACTTGGGCTGGTTACCTAACCTGTCTAAACAACAGTGTCTTCAGCCATAAATTACGACTAAAAACATCACTGTCAAGAGCTCTTGGAAAGGATTAAATAGAGGTACACTCTTTGCAAGGTCCAGGTACATAGCAATTCGTTAACAACAGGACTATGTTGAAACAGCGACATTTAAAATGTGTGACCTGCAAAGCTTGATTTGTAGCTACAGTTACTTTTAATTTAGAATACTCATCAGTAGCATCATTTAGAGGCACCATTATTCTCAGCCATTGAACAGTGCATGTTTAGCATGATTGGTCACAACTAAGGATATGGTAGGGTCATGGAACAGTCTCTCTGAGCATCTTTCAGAGATCTTCCTTGACTTCTTCCATTTTTTTGCCTACTATGGAAATTTTGGGTTATTTATTAATAATCATAATGACTCCTATTTAAAAAGTGCTTTAATAAATTACCAAAGTTTCATGTGCAGCTGTGAGGTATAAGGACAGGAACTACCATTCTTATGTTCAAGCAAGTGAGTTTTCTGGAGATTTGTCACTTGCCCAACAGCACAAAGGCTAATAGTTGGTAGAGTGACCTCGAAACAGTTCTTGCGACCTCTAGATATTCCTGTGTTGCTTTGGTGATGACAGGTAAGCCTGAGGCTAGGAATTGGATGAGAGGAAAAGTAGAGCGTGGCCACTGAAACATCTTCTCTCACTTTTCCCCTTCAGGAGTAGGTATACACAGGTCAGCTCTTAAAAAAATCTGGAAAATTTTTTTAAGTAAATAAATCCCTGAAACCTCCTTTCATGGTTTCAATCTAGAAATGCTGTAAAAGATAAAACCATAAAAAGAAATAACCATGTGTCAAAGATGTATCTCTCAACTCAAGGAAGAAATAACTTTTGAGGCAAATGAATGTCTCCTAAGAAAGCAACCTCTAGACTGGATGAGGCTTAGAAGTGAGGTTGAAGTTTTAACAGAAAAAGTTTCAAAACAAATTGCATTTCCCTCATCCCACTATGCTATGGTATAGCTACAGCCATCTTCATGGATTTTTCTCATACTTATTTTTTATTTGTGGACCTTAAAGATTCTTTATTTTCTATGAAGTAGAAATGTATAACAGCATAAATGATAAAATAATAGATAATGTAAAAATGACTGTTTTTTAAAGTTAACTTGGTTAATATAAATGATTCCTTAGTAAAAGTATCAAACTCTCCTCAAAAGGTACACAGTATTCATACCCCAAAAAAGCTTAGTTTATTTCGGTGTTTAGCTAGGTGCTTAAAAATTCACCCTTTTAATATTGTGGAAATAAAAGCCATCCTCAGGGCGTCCCTGAATTCTAAACACAGTGCAGGAGCTTGATGATCAATACCTATTACAAATCAGTGATCCATCAGTGCTCCTCGAGTGCTTTGACAAATTATTCATAAATCTCATCCTTGTGGTCCTGATCATGTCTTTTCATCTAATGTCTTTAACTTCCTACAACTGATCCCCTACCCACTAAGGAATGGGTTGAGGCAAGGCAATGATAGCACAAGGAGAAACACTGACACAAAATTGTGTCTCTACACTGTCCAGGATCATTTCCTGAAAGGACTATGTTGAAAGAGAAGACACCTTGACCAGACCATGTAGTGGCAGGTATACCCCAGGCACAGAGCAGAAGCCTCTCTGAGTCCTCTTCTTTTTGCAGAAGATTAGTGATACTAACTAAGTCAAGACACTAAAGTGAACTCTTGATGTACCTGCACTCAGAGAGAACTGCAGACACAAGAAGCAGCATCCAGGGGAGACAGTATAAAAAGGACGCACATTTCCCACTTCTCATGTTTCCATACAGGAGCTTCACTATCACTCCTCTCTTCCAACCCTGTCTTAACTCTTTCCCAGAGGAAGAGGAGTTACCCAATAGATGATTGATTGGTAGAAGGAAATTGGGCAAGTTCTGTTCAGCCCTTTCCTGTTAGGGAGCCAGCTTTCTTGAAGGTTGTTTATGTCTGGTCTCTGCCCTGTGGCAGAAAACCTGACTCTGGCAAGGGACCCTGAGTCACAGCCTAACCCCATTTTAATTCCAGGGGCAATTCTAGCAAACACGCTTGGCATTGAATCTAAAGCCACACTCAGAAATCATTTCACTGACATTTCATTTACAATGGTACTTTGTTCTTTTTAAGTCTGATTCTATCCATTTATTTTTCCATGGGTTTCACATTCATTTGGGGGAAGGAATATTAGCCCCAGAATATAGCAATAGAAACATTATTTTAAATCCAGGACAATTTGATTTTAAAAGTGGCGTTTTAATTTCTATAATACATACATGTTATCTGCAAATCTACTTTATCTAGAGATAAAAGTCTTAGTACTTGATAAACCTATGCTCACAGCACTGATTATTACCTGAAGATGACATAATAGTTTCTAATATGTTGACATGCTCTAATAAGTCTATAAAGTAATGACAGTTTCAAAGTAAAAAATACAGTATTTCAGCACTACAAAAATATCTCTCTGCATCATTAGGAAATATCTCCATATGGAATTACCTGAGGCTGCGAATCAATGGACAGGATAGAAGAACAAGCATCATCTATCTGTAGAAAAAAGAATTATCAGTTACAGTTTGTAAACAGACAGAAACTGAAGGCAGATTTTACATGTCAGCTCATCTGTGTAACATTAATTGAAGTTCTGGATCTTTGAAAGAGGAACCTCTTTCACTTTCTAAGGAAGTCCTGGAATTGGGATTTCCCCAAGATCCACCCCCAATTAAATGGATATACTTCCCCAATCATAGTTGCTAAGGCTAATCAGAAATTTTATTTATTTATTTTTGTAAAGTTATATTTATTGAAGTAATGTTGATTTACAACACAGTATATACCTCTACAATAGCATGTTGTTTCATCACACCCACCACCAAAGTTGCAGTAATTATCCACTGGACCAATGGACCTTTGCTGCCACCTATACATCTGCCATGGTAGCCTTGGTCATAATCCAATGTGTTCTTTCTCCTCCTCTTTTCAGCCTTTTCCCTTTGACTACCACTCCTGCTTGCCTCAGATCTATGGTCAACTTTCAAGGCTTGTTTTTATCTGACCATTTGTTTACTTTCTCTATATTCCACAGATAAGTGAAACCCATTTGGCATTAATCTTTTTCCATCTGACTTATTTCACTTAGTTTGGCATGAGTTTATCCTTTTTGATCAGTGAGTAGTATTCCATTGTGTACGTGTACCACATCTTGTTGATCCATTCATCTGTTTTGAGTTATTTATGTTGTTTCCATATCTCAGCTATTGTAAATTGTGCTATTATAAACACAAGAGTGCAGGTTTTTCCAATTAGTGTTTTTGTGTCCTTTAGGTAGATATCTGGCAGTGGAATTGTTCACCAGCAAGTTTAAATATTCATGAAATGTTGAGGGAAAACTCTTTAGGTTTTGATTCTGAGTATTGTGAGAGGTGACAAAAAATGGTCTTTGAAATAAAGTAGAATTTGGTTATTATATGATTATTACACGTGAATCTAACCATAACATCTAAATTAATAGTGTAATACATACTAAATGATAAATAGCATACCATAAAATGCTTACACAAGAATCTAATAGTTATCTATGAAGGACCTAACATTAGAAAGGGGCTCTATTTCACAATAAAGGTTAATGAATCACAGTTGGCAACTAACTAGTCTCAGCTTTTATCCTAATTAGAAAATTTGAAAGACTTTAAACCATAGTATGAAATTTATATTAATCATTAAAAAATTGCTGAGAAGTAAAGCACTATGCTAGATGTCTAGAGTTGTTCATGACATTTATCTCTCTGGTGGTCTTTTAAAATGGAATTGAAAATTGGTAATTATTTGTATCTGTCCGGGATGGTTTAGGTTGATTCCTATTTATTGCATAGTATCTCAGGAAGGATCTGAGGGAGGATTATCATGTTCTTCAGTTACAATTTCTCAATCCCCTATTGGTTCCAAGTTGAACACATCCTAAAATGCAAGATTCTTAACTTTAGAGAATAATAAAAATATGAAATATTATAGAGAAGTATAAATGTATGTTTTTTTTGATTCTCACTGAATGTGTCATCTTCTCTATCACAAATATTTTGGAAATTGTTTTATTCCACTCATCCCTGTGCCCATCTATCTGTTTATATATCATGGATATATAAACACACACACAGTGATAAATTTCTGGAGGGCAGGATCTATGCCAGATGCAATTTTTCCAGAATAAATGTTCAAAAAAATTCCTTAATTAATCTAAGCCTGTGGGGGACATATTAAAAGAGAAGTCAATTGAAATGGGAAAGCCATTTGGGTTTTTCCATTGCCAAAAAGATATGCCTTTGAGTTTTGAACTTTAATCAATATTTATATATCACCTTCACATGTTATTTGCTTTAGGGGAGCAGGAAGAAGTGATTCCTCCTGAAATTTTTGTAATGTTTATGTATATGAAGACTTCATTCACATCCTCAGGCTGAAAGCTGTCCACCCACAGACTAGGCTGTCCATCTATGAGGTCACCAAGTCCAAGAATAAAGAACCCTTGAACCTCAGGGTTAACTAGTTCAGTACATCAGTATTGTTTGAATGAGAATGAGAAAAAACACCAATTAATCACATTAGGAGATATTTACAAAGTTGTTTAGTCTTTGTTTTTCTTTTTTAAGAAAGAACAGAAGCATTGCTCATCCACTATTTGGGTATTTACTTTTACTCAGCTGGCTCTAATGTTTTTGAGTGCCAGGAATTGCTTTTGAGAACTCTGTAAGTCCACTGGTCAGTCAACTTGAAAATGGTTATGTCTCTATACATGGTTTGAAAACTATGTGTTTCCCAGTGTTTTAATAGCCCCCATAATTTAAAAATTGTCCAGCAAAAATGTTAACTGCATGTTCTTAGCATCTTGATGTCTTTTATCTATAAAAATGCTTTTTTACAGTTGCATTTACATTTCCCCCAACAATATTATCTAATATACTTTTTCAAAGATTTCCCACTGATTTCCAGATAAAATGTTTCTGCATTAGATATTAGTATCTGTTGTCTAAACTACTCTTTATCTTAGTCATGTTTCTAGCAGATATTTTGATATTTCAAGGCAGAGAAACTTAGGATGTATAAATTTATATGTAATTAAAGACTTCAGTCCCAGACATTTACCATTTAGCTTATCTTTTCCCCTATAAACTACAGGTCCTCTAATAATGACATTTTGTTCACTGTCATTTCATTATAATATTGATGAGGGGGAAAAAACCCTGGCCAACATGGAATGAAATGACATTATTTGAGAACCTGCATAAGGTCCCAATTTCTAAGAACCTGTTGATAATGTTTTGTTGCAGTGGATTAAGTACAAAGAAAATTCTCTTCAACTCATAGGTCATTATAATCATTGGACTCATTTTCCACTTCCATTTCCTTCTCCCATTCCATCCTACATTGACAACTTCTAATGTATCTTCCATTAATGTTCTTATAAAATTTGTCCTGCTGTTTTGTATGGATGTATGGTATTTTCTTACTTTTTTTTTTACTTAACATTATACTTTGAAATTCATCCATGTTACTAACTGTATGTAGTATGTTGCATCTAACTGGTGTAGAGTGCTCCATAATGTAAACACACCATATGTTGCCTATCCATTCCCCAAAGATTGGCAGCTGGGTTCCTCCAATTCCTGGCATTATAAGCAAAACTGTAATTAATCACATATATATATCTGTCCTCCACTTATGGATCTGTAGGAGAATATCTTTGGGCTACATACCCAAGAGAGGGAAGGCTAAAACATGATGATATCTATGTTGCTTTCAGATGGTTCTACCAGCTGACATTCTCACCAGCACCACATGCCAGTTTGTATGCCCCACATTCTTGTTAACACTTTCCATTATCCAGATTTCTATTTTTTACCTGTCTCATGAATGGAAAGTGACACTTGTCTTAATTTTCATTGCACTGTCTCTAAATGAATTTGAGCATATCTTTAGATCCTTGTTGCCCTTTTAAGTTTTCTCTTTTGTAAACTGTTCTAGTCTTTGACTATTTTTACTTTTGACTCCTATCCTTAATCAACTGATTTTGTAGAGTTTTTATATATTCTAGAAATTAATCCTTTACTGGTTTTATATATTGTCAATATCTTCTTTCAAAGGATCTTACCTCTTTTCATGGAGCCTTTTGTGGAAAGAAATCTTTACTTTTGGCACAATTGAACTCAATATATTTTTTCTGTTCTAAGTGTAATTCTTATAGATAATGTACTGATGAATCATTTTCTAATTTCAATCTGAGAATTGTTGCCTCTTAATTTTTTCCCTATTTTTATTCTTTCATTTACTAAGGATAACAAGTTTGAATATCATGATATCAGATTATTAATAAAATCATAGTTGTCCAAAATCACAATCTCATTATTTGAGTTTACTGTGATAAAGTCAAAGAAAGGTAAAGTTTTCATTAAAGTATATGAGGATAATTGTTTACCTCATTCCACAGCTGTAGCTCTTGTTCAGGCCGTAATCCTTGATATAATATTGGAACACCTAAAAATAAGGTTATACTTACATGTTAATTTTACAATATTTCTTCTTAAACATTTATTTTTTTTTAAAGATTTCTTTATTTATGCATACAAGCACTGGGATACAGGCCAGAGGTTTGGGGGGTGAGAGGATTCACCACAGAGAGCGGGGAGNNGAACAGGCAGATCAATGGAAGTACACTGCTGAGGGGAGCAGCGGGCACAACAGGAGAGGTCTGCCGCGCCATGTGGGTCCCCTCCCTGGCCTGCAGCAGGGATCGAACTCATGCTGCAGTGGCTGCGGTTTGCTTCATAGTGCGTTTCTTAACCCACTGCGCCACCAGGGAGGCCCCTTCTTAAACATTTATACAAAATTTATTTTCAGGTTCTATTTCTCATTTTGTACAGTACACTGTTGTGCCCTATTTCAACTAGGTGTTTGACAGTATAAAGAGAACTAATTATTATTAAGTAAACCTTTATAACATTACAAATACATTATTCTCAAGAATAAGTTACTTACATGTAAATACAAAAGGATATACATAAATGTGCATAGACACATTATTCATAGTAACCCCAAAGTAGAAACAATCTGAATCTCCTTTATCTGGTAAAAAGATATAGTACATCCACAGAGTAGAATGCTATTTGGTCATAAAAAAGGAATGAATTACTGATACATGCCACAACACAACAGACATATTATGCTAACTCAAATAAGTCAGATGCAAAAGACCAAACATTGGATAATTCTGTTCATATGGAGTATCCAGTAAGAGCATATCTATAGAGGCAGAAAGTTTAGTGGTTGCCTAAGGCTCAGGGCAGAAACTGGGATTGACGATAAAAGGACATGACATGACATCTTTTGAGGGTGATGGAAAATTGCATTATTGTGATAGCTGCACAACTCTAAGACTGCTTGAAAATCACTGGGTTGTAAACTTAAATAGGAAAAGACACTTCTTAATTTAGGCTTGAACATTTAATGTCACAGGCCAAATCTAACAACAAATTGTTGTACATATCCACAATGTGACCCTCTTTTAGGAAATCTCCTTCTTTGTTTTAATAATGTTATACTTTAATAATAGTACAGTTTCCATCCACCAGGTCTGTGGCTGGCCCTTTGTTTTCTCATTGCTGTTGCATGCTCGGCTAACTAGTTTTTGCCAATGATGCTGCATTTATTGACACTAATTTATTTTCCTCAGGCTTTGTGACATTTGTTTTGTTGTTTTTAGATACATAGAGTTGCAGCTTGCATAATGATTAATCTTGATAGATTATCCCCTAGTTTTGCTTATGCATGTCACGCTTCCTTTCCAGTGCTAGCTTTCTGGATTCAGGACTAGGCACATCATAAAGTATATTCACCTCCTACTGCATTTTTAGAAGGATAAAATTGGTTTCTAGCATCAATAGGAGATCTAAAAGGGGAAGAAGACACACAAGATGGGGTTTCTAACAGTGAAAGAGTTGTTTCACCCCTTTTCTTAGGAAATATTGGGAGTGCTTATGAGATGATGGGTCAACCAGCAGATAGACTCTTTTGAAAATAAAATTCAAGACTTGTCTCTTTGAAGAAACCAGCGGCTGCCTTCATTGTTTTGCCAATTCCCAGCACCCTGAAATTTCTCCCACCTCCCCAAATAGCAGTTATTTTTTATTGATGTAAAAATCATTGCAAGCCAGTAAGATATAACTTTCATGGGCAGAACATTTGCTTTACAGAGAGAAAGCTATCTTTTAAAACAATGGTTATCTGCTTCCTTAATAAGGTAGATAAAGATCATCATTGTAATTTTACCAGTAACAAACATAAAATTGAAAATGATTAACATTACTTTGCACAAGTCGTACTGTATCATTACTAGCTAACTATGTGCTAGAGAAGGTTTAAGTTTCCTAGCTCTGAATGCTTAAATTTTATAGCCAAAGTATTCTGCTTTTCAAGAAAAGGAACACACACACACCCTATGAAGCCTCAAGGAAAGGAGAAAATCAAAGCAGTGAAAGGACAGTAATAAAAGTTAGCGGATTAGGAAAAGAAGAATGGCTTCAGTTTCCCCCTTTCATTACTGGCAGGGTAACAGATGTGGTTTCAAGTTCTGAACCATGATTAAAACGTTCTTTACCTTGCTGATGGGAGCAGAAGGAAGCTAAGAGAAAATGCTGCAAAATTAGAAAAGTCTTGGTCTTAGCAGGACTGTGACTAGCCAGGCAGTCAGTGGCTGCTGGCTCAGAATTGGGTTACCTGGAGGGTAACCTTTAGGAGTCAGGGGAGGAGGGAGAGTAACCTCTTAACTGTTCATATATCGTCCTCTGACCTGCCTTGAGTCTCAGGCTTCAGACTTTCCTCCCAGACATTGCTTTTGCTTTCCCCACTTCTTTCTTCTAAGCCAAGCTCAGGAAGTCGCAGTTGTTCTCAAGTCCTATCTTCCCTCACTGGCTTTATTTGTAGCACTGAATGAAAGCTGGTCTCTACACTTGCCTCTCCAACTCCATGTGATAAGAAAGTCTATTTCTTTCACTGATTTGGTTCCTGAAAATCTATAAGGCATGAGCCTTTTCTTTTATTTTTTTCAAATCATTGATAAAATTGTATTGAGGTAACATTATAACATGTTCTTTCCAGATGTACATCATGATAACACAACATCTGTATTTACTACATCATGATCACCACCAACAATCTAGTTTTCATCATCACCAAGCAGTTGACCCCTTTACCTATGCTTGATCCCTTCAAAAACGGCTAGAATGGGTGTTTCACTGCTCAGGGCTATCTGCACAGAGCTGGAACACACTTATCAAAGAAGCTGAATACTTCAAGTTTACATCGGCTGGTAAAGTACCAAACCCATTAGTTTTGCTTCAACCATCAATCTCCTCAGTAACAGCAATGTAAGGGAAAGTGTTTTACTTTTCACTAGTTTTAATTCCCGTCACCCATGGGCACAGGGTGGGAAACTCTGGGTCTGATGAAGCACTGCACGCTGCCCAGGAGCCAATGCACCCAGCCTGGAGATTTCGGCCCAACGGGGGAAGCGCGGAAGCGTTCCAACCCTGCCGCTGGCACCTGCTGTTAGCTGCCCTGGGGTGGCTATCTGCGCCCTGTGGTTAAGGGGCAGAACTTGGGGATCCCCTGGCTCCAGGTGAAGGAAAGTCCCAGAAGCCAATACTAGGGGCGAGAAAGGGAGGCAGGAGAGCGCGGTGAGTGGGGCAGGGGAAGGCGCAAGAAACCTGGGGGTCTCCGCGGGAGGCGCGAGAAGCCTGGGGGGAGGGTCGGGGGTCGGGGAGGCGCACCGCGGGTTTACCTTGACAGGCGCCCGTGCAACAGGCGAGCAGCAGCAGCAGCACGAGCGAGGATGCGGCGGTCATCTCTCCAGGGGGCGGCCCGGGGCGGCTGCTCTCTGCTCTCAGCATCTGGGTGCCCGCGGGCAGCTCGGGACTGGAGACCTGCGCTGCGCCGGCCGGCTCCACGCGCACAGCAGCGAGCAATGCCACCGCGTCCTGGCACGCCGCTCCTGGGGCCCCGCCGCCTGACAGCCCCGCGCTCCGGCCAACTTTTAAAGCTCTCGACACGTGGGCTGAGGTGGCGCGGTCCCCGCGCGCGTCACCTCGTCGCTGACCGCCTCCGACCTCCCGCGCGTCACTCGACCCGCCGCCAGTCCACCCCACGTCCACCCTCCCTTCCGCCCATCGGCGGGACCCGCACCCTCCTTGGCCGGAGTTTCTGAGTCAGGGTGCCACGCTGTTCCCTCTCCCCGCCCCAGGCATAGAGAATGGAATTAAAACAGTGCAGTTATTAAATCCCTTTGGAGGATTTGAGTGGGAGTCCGAGTGCAGATGGCGAACTATACGTTCCAAGGAGGCTGGGATTTGGGTTTTAAAACTTTGTAGTAAAGACACGCTCTCTGGTTTCTTGCATCTTCTTGGGACTCTCAGACTTTACCCTCCCCAAGGTGAGTTCTAATAACCAGCGTCCTTTGAAGCACCTCCGTTCTGTTAATGCTTGTCCCCAGCTCCCAAGCACAGTGCCCGGTGCATGCTGGAGCAATACTGTTTCAGCAGTGGCCTGGAAGTCCCCCCAATTCCTGCAAGATCTTATCACATTTAGGGAAATGTACTTGGTCTGTTCATGAAGGATCGAGATCAGGGCTTGCCTGCTCATACATTTCTTATAAATCTAGGTCTCTACTGTCCTGTGTCTTTCTAAGGTAATCCCCTTTTCTATGCATTTCTGCTACTGTTACTCTCTGGCTGTTGTTTCTGATTTCTAGGGTGGCCTGAGTTGCACTATCCCTCTGGCTACTTTCCTTTACTTCCTAAGTGGTCACACCCAGGACGCATCCTTTCCTAGGACACTAGCAGATACTTTTTAAATTTCTATATAAAGAGAGAAGATTGATCTTATTTGACCTCCTTTTGAAAGAAAAGCTGAGTAAAGGGTAGGAAAGAAGTACATGAATGCTTCTTAAGAGTACTTTGCCACACTGTTTCATTTAATATTCACAGCATCTCTGGGATATAAAAGTATTATGATTCTCATTTGTTGATGCTTAGATTCAACAAGCTGCCCAGGGGTAACAGCAGTGAGGGAGTCACTTGGCATTCTACTCATTAAATATGCTTCTCCCCCAAATCGGGGCTTGGAATATATCAGGCACTACTGTCTAACAACTAACAGCAATACATGCTTTTATGGAATACATTTAGCAAGAGTCGGACCTTTCTTAAAGGAAATTGCAATTTGGTGAAGGACGCCAGATTCAGAGATACAGAGAGAGGTAGGAGTATAATTTTGACTGATACAGTGAAAAGATAATAGATACCATTTCTAAATTCTTTATGTATACTAAACACATGAGCGAGGGCAGTTATAGAATCTGGTTCAGGTTCAAGGGTAAATGAGAATACAATTGATTTAAGATTACTTGTACTTTGATTTATTCTCAAAATAGTGGGGAGGGGGAAGCAGTGTGGAGTATACATACAAAATAAAAATTTAAGGCCTCCCTGATGGCACAAGGGGTTAAATCTCAGCACTATGAAGCTATCACCAGTCACTGTGGCATGAGTGCGATCCCTGGCCAAGGAGCTAACCCACATGGCACAGCAGACTTCTTCTGTCGTACCCTCTGCTTCCCTCAGCAGTGTATTTCAGTAGATATACCTGTTCTGCTCCCCACTCTGTCTCTGGTGAATCCTCTCACCTGCCCCGCCCCCCCATCTCTGGCTTATACCCTAGCCTTTGTATGCATAAATAAATAAAACAAATCTTTAAAAAGATTAGGTGAAGATGGCTGTCTCTCCATTGCCTTCCTTGTTTCTCCCAGAAATGTACTGAAAGCAACCTAGGTGAGGTGAGATGCCATTGAGAACAGAGAAGCCTGAAAATAGTAGGTTTACAACCAGCACGTCAGCAAAAGAAACAACTTACTCATGACAATTTTTTTCTGCATGAACCAAGCTGCTCTTTTCTGTTCTTGTACCCAAATGTTATTAGGCATTAATTGAAAAGGGAGTCAAATGCAAAAGTTTTTCCAATGTGTTGTACAGCAGGAAGTTTCTATTGCTACACATCCTTATAAAAATCCTTGCCATTCTAGGGAATGTGATATCTCATCGTGTATTTAATTTGCGATTGCTAGTACTAGTGAAGTTGAGTATCTTTTTACAAATGTTCTGACTACTATTGCTGTCTCTTCAATAAAATACATACTCATCTCTTTTTCTAATTGGGTTGTTCATTTTTTTTCCCCTTATCCATTACAGAATGCCTTCTGTGTTCTGGAATTGTTACTGAACTCACACGCTCATCCATAGACATGCTTGAGCCCATTAACCAAATCAAGTTGGAGATTCATGGTAAAGTTTTATTATTTGGTCAAGCCAGGAGACACGGAGGTCACTCTCAAAGCACCTGTCTCTCCTTTCTGAAGAGTTAGAAATATTGGTCCTATGTCATGTGTTTGTAGGGCAATTTGTCATGTTTATAGCACTATTGGTGTTTGAGTAGGAGCAGGGTTGAATATGTAGGATCTTGATTACACAAGTGTAGCAGAGCTTCATAGCTAGGTCATGCCTCTACATGGTCCTATGTTGCTTTAAGGTTTAACAGCCTTAGTCAGAATGTATACTTAACCCTTAGCTAAACAGCTTAAATAGCCCAAAGCGTTTCCCTGATCACACAGTCTGCGTTGTTAGTCTTCTCTCTCCTGAGTAACAGAACTTTTGTTAGTTAAATGTGTAGCAAATATTACTCCCTGTTTATGCCTTTCCTTTACTTTCTGCATATGAGTTGTTGTTTTTGAAGATGTACTTAAGAAAAGATTTGCAGACTAGTGGTGATACCATTATAAGACTTGATAATTGGTGGTGGATGGGGGACATGATTGATAAGGATTTTATCTTCCTGGTAGCATAGTTTGGAAATTTCACAATAAACGAAAGAAAGTTAATTATGTAGTTCTCCTTTTGTTCAAATATCTGAATCTATTTTCCAGATCTCTGCAGTGCAGTACTAAGGATTTAGTTATAGACATCCAAACTGTACCTAGAAGTTCATATTCATTTAAATTGAGATTGTACATCATTATCTACCACTAGGTGTAGTGTCTAAAGCATTCCACTTACTCTGCCCAAGAGTGAGTTTGAGTCTGTGTGCCTTGCTAATTGCTGTCACTTATCTCTTGCATTCTTGACCACAAATTAGAAATTGTAATTTGCTTTCTGATTACAACCTATTAGAATGAGGGCTCAATTAGATCATGAACTTGTAGATTGATGAGATATGCTAGCTTGTGACAAGAAAGTTATTGTGGAGGGCATGAGAAAGAGAAGATGGTTGAATGTCAGGAGAATGGGTGTATCAAGCAATAGATAGAAATCCTACATGGCAATAGCAAAGTCTATGAATAGTTAAAGAGATTCAGCTTTAAGAACTGAGAGTAGGGGCTTCAGATCTTCCAGAAAGGATATCTAGAAGACTTAGGAGTTCAGAGCAAGACAGCCATGCAGTCCTTTAAATATTAATTGAATCTAGGTGCCATTCTAAAAGTTTAGGATTCAGCAGTAACATTGCTAAAATCTCTGTCCTCACTCACATGACAGATTTTCAAGAAGCAAATAATAGCAAAGTAAACAAAACAATTTCAGATAGTTGTAATGCTATAAAGAAATTTAAACAAGGTAATAAAAATAATAGGAGGTGACTGGGCACTGGGAGAAAGATACTTGAGACAGGATTATCTAGGCTTGCATCTCTGAGGACACTTTATGGAAGGCCAAAATGATCAAATGAAGCAGTCATGGGAAGACTGCCAGGCCAAGGACCCATCAAGTGCAAAGGCCCTGGAGCAGAAACATGCTTGAAAGTATCAAGGGCAAAAGGAAGTCAGTATAACAGGCACAGAATGAGTGAGTGTTGACTGGGGCGGCGGGGGCGGGGATGAGATCAGGAAAATAGGTAGAGAAGGGCTTGATGGTCCTTGAAGGCCATGGCAAGAAATTCAGCTTTTTCTCAAAGTAAAATGGGAAGGGTTTGGAAGAATTTTAAGAACAAGAGTAAGGTGATATGATTTATATTTGAAAGATAATTCTGGCTTTAGTGATGAGCAGGCTCTGGGGAACCCCTTAGAATGAGGGACACCAGGTGGGAGGAGCTACAGAGGTCAGGTTCAAGGGAGAAGATCATTGTGATAATTACAGGAAAATTATCATATAATTGGGGGTCCACTCTCCACAAACATCTTTTGACTTCTGAATTAAATTCCCATTTTATAGTTGTTTGCCTTCTCCTTGAACACTAGTTTTATTTTTTAAAGATTTATTTTATTTATGCATACAATAACTGGGGTACAGGGCAGAGGTTTGGGGAGGTGGAGGATTCACCAGAGAGAGAGTGGGGAACAGAACAGGTTGATATATATTGCTGAGAGGAGTAGCAGGTGAGACAGGAGAGGTCTGCTGTGCTATGTGGGTCACCTCTCTAGCCAGGGATGGAACTCATCCATCCATCTGCAGTGGCTGCAGATGCTTCATAGTGCAGTGCTTAACCTCTTGCACCACCAGGGAGGTCCCAAACACTAGTTTTATAGTCACTCCAATACTCTTAATTATTCCTTTGCCCATCTGTCTCTTTACACTATCTATGTAGATTTCAACCTGTTTCCAGGAAAACCTCTTGACTCAGAAGGACTTTTGGATGAACTACACCATAATGGAAATACTCTTCTAAGATAAGACAACAAAGAACAATGAGTACAAGAAAAGAATAAACCAAAGACTGAATATATTTAGTTTCTTAAAACTTTCTGTTATAAGAAATTTAACTTGCCTTGACATAGGCCCTCACAAAATTATAAGAAGTACAACTTTACAGGAGAGGGAAACTTCTTTTCTCAAATTGCATGATAACATTAATTCTAAACAATTTACAGGAATAGTAAAAGACATTATTAAAAGTCCCTCCCTTTGAGGTTGTTTTAAGGTTCATGCAATGAATATAGTGACTTGATGTGGGCTGATGGTAAATGTAAGATTTGTATGCCCAAGAGACATTCTTTTTTTTTTTTAAGATTTGTTTATTTATGCATATAAGAACTGAGGTATAGGTCAGAGGTGGGGGGGAGGGGGAGAATGTGGGGTATATGTGTAAAAGAATTTACCAGAGACAGAGTGGGGAACAGAACAACTGAATCTATTGAAATACACTGCTGAGAGGAGCAGTGGGTGAGACAAGAGAGGTCAACCCCTCCATGTGGTTCAGCTCCCTGGTCAGGGATTGAATGTGCTTCAGTGGCTGACGTTAACTTAATAATGCTGAGCCTCAAATCCTTGAACCACCAGGGAGGCTCCCAACAGACATTCTTGTAATGAATTTTGCAGAATTTGCTAGGTCTCATCTCTCCAACCCCTTGAGGTCAGGAGGCACTGTGAGTGGAGACACTGGTCAGTGAATTCTCCAAGCGCAGACCAGGGAAGGTTGAGAGGCAAACTGAAAGTCTCACAGATCCTTAAGAGATAAATTCTTTTTGAGAAAAGTAATGATATTTTTCAAAAGCAAAATCAATAACTTTTTGTAGCTACACTGATGCCCACAAGGTTAGAGTTTCATGTGATAGTCTGAAAATAAAGCCATGATAGAAAAGTTGCATTGTTATTGCTAATTTGAAACATGACATTAAAAATATTCTAGTCTATTGAAGGAAGGATTCTTTCTTTATTCTTTAAATTGCAATTAAAATAGTAATACATACTGATAAAAATATTACTAGATTTTCTTTTTTTATGTAGTCATTTCTTTCTTTCATTTTTCTTCCTTTATATATATTTGACATCAATTGTGGCCCCTGTGGATTTCCTATCACCATTTCACTAGTGCACCATCACCTCCATCCCCTGTGCCTTCAACCCACTCCCTTTCCCCTTCCAAACAAGATGTCCCGATTTGTCCTTGTCTTTTTGTTTTTGTTATGGTTTTGTGTGTGTGTTTGTTTTTGCTTTTGCTTTTTATTCAGTTCCCTTATATTCCTACTAGGGGTGAAACCATTTGGTATTTTTCTTTTGCCTTCTGACTTATTTTGCTGAGCATAATCCCTTCTAGTGCCATCCATGTTTCTATGAATGACTCTAGTTTATCTTTTTGATTGCTGAATAATATTCCATCATGTATATGTACCACATCTTCTTGATCCACTCATCTGTTTTTGGGCACTTAGGTTGTTTCCTGGTCTTACGTATTGTAAATAGTGCTGCAATAAACATAGGGTTGCAGGTATTCTTTTAAATCAGTGTTTTTGTGTGTTTTGGATATATTCCTAGGAGTGGGAGTGCTTGATCATATGGGAGTTCCATATTTAGTAGTTTGAGGAACTGCCATACTGTTTTCCATAATGGTTGGACCAGCTTGCATTCCCACCAGCAGTGTAGTAGAGTTCCTTTTTCTCCACATCCTCACCAACATTTGTTTTGCTATGTTTTTTGATATGTGCCATTTTCACTGGTATGAGTTATATATCTCATAGTAGTTTTGATATGTATTTCTCTGATTACCAGAGATGCTGAGCATTTTTTCATATGCCTGTTGGCCATTTTCACTTCCTCTTTGGAGAAATATCTTTTTAGCTCTTCTGCCCATTTTTTGACTGAATTGTTTACTTTGTTTTTGTTTAGTCTGGTCAGCTCTTTGTAGATCTTTGTGATAAGTCCCTTGTCAGTAGTGTTGTGTGCAAAGATTTTCTCCCAGTCAGTGGGCTGTTGCTTTGCTTTGGTTAGTGTGTCTTTGCTGTACAGAAGCTTTTAAGTTTGATGTAGTCCTAGCTGTTTATCTTTTCCTTCACTATTTTTGCTTTAGGTGCTATGTCTTTAAAGATGTTATTGAGGTGTATGTCATGTAGAGTTTTGCCTACTTTTTCTTCTCTATATTTTATGGTTTCAGGTCTTATGTCTAATTCCTTAATCCATCTTGAGTTAGTTTTTGTGCATGGTGAAAGACAGTGTTCTAGTTTCATTCTTTTGCATGTAGCAGTCCAGTTTGCCCAGCACCATTTATTGAACAAGCTGTCTTTATTCCATTGTATATGCTTTGCTTCCTGGTCAAAGAGTAGTTGTTCATAAGACTGTGGGCTTATTTCTGGGCTTTTTATTCAATTCTATTGGTCAATATGTCTGTTTTTGTTCCAGTACCATGCAGTTTTTATTATTGTGGCTTTGTAGATAGTTTGAAGTGTGAAAGTGTAATACCTCCATTCCCCTTTTTTTAGCCAGGAGAGCTTTGGGTATTTGAGGTTTTTTTGTGTCTCTATGTGAATTTCATCAATATTTGTTCTATTTCTTTGAAGAATGTCATTGAAAATTTTATTGGAATAGCATTAAATCTGTAGATTGCTTTTGGTAGGATGGCCATTTTGATGTTAATTCTTCCAATCCATGAGCAATCCTTTCATTTATTTGTGGCTTCTTCTATTTCTTTTAGCAATGTTTTATAATTTTCTTTGTAGAGATTATTCACCTCTTTTGTTAGATTTATTCCCAAGTATTTGATTTTTTTTTGTTTCAATTATAAAAGGGATGGTTTTCTTGATTTCTTCTTCTTCAGATTGGTTGTTTGTGTATAGGAAGGCTACTGATTTTTGTGTTGATGTATCCTACTACTTTGCCAAAACAGATAATTAGTTTGATTAGATTTTCTGTAGTTTTTGGGATTCCCCATGTATATTATCATATCATCTGCAAAGAGTGCTAGTTTTAGTTCTTTTTTCCCTATTTGGATTCCTTGTATGCCTTTTTCTTGTCTTCTTGCTCTGGGTAGGACTTCCAGTTTTATATTAAAGAGCAGTGGTGAGAAAGGGCATCCTTGTCTTGTTCCAGATTTTAAGGGAAAGGCTTTTAGCTCTTCACCATTGAGAATGATATTGATTATGGACTTGTCATAGATGGCCTTTATTATGTTAAGATATGATCCTTCTATCCCAAGAATTTTGAGAGCCTTCATAAATGGATGCTGAACTTTGTCGAATTCTTTCTCAGCATCTATTGATATGATTATGTGGTTTTTATTCTTCTTTTTGTTGATGTGATGGATTACACTTACTGATTTTCAGATGCTGAACCATCCTTGCATTCCTGGAATACTACTACTTGGTCATAGTGGATTATCTTGTTGATGCATTGTTTGATTCTGTTCGCCAGGATTTTATTGAGGATTTTTGCATTGGTGTTCATTAGAGAAATTGGTCTATAGTTTTCTTTCTTTGTGTTGTCCTTGTTCAGTTTTGATATTAGTGTAATGTTGGTTTCATAAAAAGTGTCTGATAGCATTTTCTTTTTCAATTTTTTGAAAGAGTCTGTGTAAGATAGGTACTAGTTCATTTCTGAATGTTTTGTAGAATTCATTTGTAAAGCCATCTGGTCCTGGACTTTTACTTGGGGGGAGGGTTTTGATTACTGTTTCAATTTCACTTCTTGTAATTTGACTGTTTAGGTGTTCTATATCTTCTTTAGCTTCATTGGGTAACTGTAAATTTGTAGGAATTTGTCCATCTCTTCTAGGTTGTTGAACTTGTTTGCATATAGCTTTTCATAGCAGGATATGATTATTCTTTTGATTTCTGCTGTGTCTGTTGTGATTTGTCCTCTTTCATTTCTTATCCTTTTATTTGTGCATTCTCCCCTTTTTTCTTTGTCAGCCTGGCTAGGGGTTTATCTATTTTGTTTATTTTTTTCGAAGAACCAGGTTTTGGCTTCATTAACCTTTGGGATCATTTTCTTAACTTCTAATTCATTTATTTCTGCTTTGATTTTTATTATTTCCTTTCTTCTACTGGCTTTTGGGTTTTTTGTTGTTCTTTTTCCAGTTCTTTAAGGTGTGAGGTTAGGTTGTTTCTCTGTGTTCTTTCTTGTTTCTTAATGTGTGCCTGTATTGTTACATATTTTCCTCTTATAACTGCTTTTTCTGTATCCCAGATATTCTGGGATATCAACATATTTTTTAATTTCTTCTTTGATCTCCTCATTGAGCCAATGGTCTTCCAATAGTGCAAGTTTCAATCTCCATGTGTTGGGCGGGGGGGGTTCCTTGTTTTCTTTTCATGGTTTATTTCTAGCTTGATAGCTTCATGGTCAGAGAAGATAGTTGTATGATTTCGATCTTAGAATATCTGTTGATGTTCATCTTATGTCCCAGTATGTGATCGATCCTAGAGAATGATCCATGTGTACTTGAGAAAAATGTATACTCATATTTTTTGGGATGTAGTTTCTATAAATGTCTGTTAAGCCCATGAGGTCTAGATCCTTGTTTAGAGCTCTAGTGTCTGCTTATTTTTTGTCTCATTGATCTATCCATTGGTGAGAGTGGTGTGTTGAAGTCTCCTACTATATATGTATTTTCTTTTATGTCAGTTTTCAAAGTTATTAGTTGTCTGTATATTTTGGTGCTCCTTTATTTAGTGAGTATATGTTGATGAGCGTTATGTCTTCTTGATTTATTGTCCCCTTAATCATAATGTAGTGACCGTGTCTCTTTTAATCTTTATTAGTTTATAGATTTTCTTGACATATTTATGAATCTCATTGGGCACAACTAGCAGAAAATGAGTAGTACCAGATATTTGAGATTTCATAAAAATGGAACCTAAAGTAAGTGATACCTATAAAAAGGGAAAGAAAGTTAAAGTAATTTAAATTATTTTACGAACTACATTTTATAACCATTTTTTATTGCTATATGGTTGCAACTTATTTAAAAATGAATCAAAACATATTGTCTGAAGATGTCTGGTTGGTATTTGTGAAAAAGTACATAATTTTCTTACATAAATATATTCAAAATAAAAAATTTTATTATATTTGATCAAAGAGATAATTGAAAGAAATGAAGAGAAAATAATTGATATAATTTGGTCTTTTTTAAAAATGCTAAAATATTCAAAAGAGACCAAGAATGAGCTTTTGGCTATAAAAAAGTGACATTTCAGTTAGTATCATAAAAGAAGTAGTCACTACTTATTTTATCTTTAGTGTCTCTAAAAATTTTAGCTCTGATATTTAAGTGGACTATCCAGATATGAAATGCTAAAAATTATATATTTATGTATGACATAATACTCTAAATTAAATACTAGTTGATATTATTTTAAGAAATTTCCAAAAAAAGTAAAATTATCCAATCTTCAGTAGATTATTTTCTTTGTTTATCTGTAAAGTAATCAAATACTTCTTTCTCAAAAAAATTAAACATTGGTCGTTTTTCTGTTTTTACCCATTAGTATGATTTTGAATGAAAGCTGCTTTCAATCTTACTAAGTTTCATTCTTATTTTTAGAGTTTTGAAACAGTTTAAAAGAAAAAAACAGACATAGATAACATATTTATTCCTTAGAGGAAATGAAAAATAAAGTTAAACCTTAACTGAGAGTTTCCAAGCAGATAATCCCTGGTCTTCTTGTCATGATATCCGTATTTAATGTGTATTCATTCAACTGCCAACAATTGATTTGTGGCAATTGTAGCTGATCAATCAAAATCAGCTTGAATTTCTTTTCTCATCCTCTTTCCTCCTGTACTTTTATCCTCTTTAAACATATGTCCAAGAATTGCCTCCAACGACCATCTTATCCCAACACATCATTATTACTTTATCTCCTAATACAGACTATCAGGATTATTAAGTTAATTGTAATTTGGTAAGTCATTCAAAGCAGATGTTAAGTTATGATGACACCTTCCTTCCCTGATCACTTGATCATAAATAGCACCTTTCTCTTCCTATCTCTTTTACGAAGCTTTATTTTTTCCCTCTTTAGCATTTATTACCTCCTGG
This sequence comes from Galemys pyrenaicus, assembly GCA_019455555.1. Classification (NCBI taxonomy): domain Eukaryota; kingdom Metazoa; phylum Chordata; class Mammalia; order Eulipotyphla; family Talpidae; genus Galemys; species Galemys pyrenaicus. The sequence goes on from JAGFMF010012279.1 coordinate 2,706,088, forward strand.
TGCACCATATTAGAGCCCTTTATCTAAGTTGTATTGGTTTGTTTATTTTTTGTCTCCATTTACTAGAATAAGAGCTCTGTGTCAGGTCTGAGTCAGGTTTTTAATCTCTTGTCATTTTAAAAAAATATATTTTACATTGACTTTTGTATTGTTCTATTATCTCAATTTTTTGGTGTTGTTAAGAGTGCTTGGCACACAAAAATACATACAAATGAATAAGGAAAGAATCTTATTTACAATCCTTTCATAATAGTATATAGTCTTTAAGCATATGTTGCTGTATAAATGGTCCTGTATACTTAAATTGCTTGCGTACGAGGAAGCAATCTTTCACTATATAAAACATTGCTTAGAATATTCCTGAGTTCTAGTTCCTTTTCTGTCTAGTCAGTTTGTAAGACTGGAGAACCTGGAATTAATGAGTCAATAAGTTTGTTTATAAAAATAAGCCAATAAGTTTATAAAAATGAATGTAGAAATATTGTTAGGAACTGGGTGTATTTAACCAGGAGATTCTTAACCCAGAATTCTTGGAAGCAAAATGACCTCATTAACTGAGAACTTGAGCAATCTAGAAGAAAAACTTGACTTTGAGTCCTGGCAACACCACCTACTAGTTGGAAGAACTTGGGATAATAATGATCTCTAAAAGATACTGTTTTTATTACTTAAATTAGACTATACACACACACACACACACACATATTTTTTGCTTATATAACATCCCTTTCTTTGGAATGTCAACCTTTCCCTCTTCAGTAATTATTTCACACAAATTGGGTCTCCCTGGTGGTGCAGGGGGTTAAGTCTCAGCACCATGAAGCTACCAGTAGCTATTACAGCATGAGTTTGATACCTCCCCGGGAGCAAACCCACATGGCGCTGCAGACCTCTTCTGTCTCACCCGCTGCTCCCAGTGTAATTGAGTAGATCTGTTCTTCTCCTCACTCTGTCTCTGGTGAGTCTTCTTACTCCCTCCCCCAAGCACCTGTAGCCTACACCTCAGCTCTTGTGCATAAATAAATGAAATAAATCTTTAAAAAAATAATTTCACACAAATGAGGGGTCAGTCTTTGGACTTGAACAAGTGCTTTGGCAAAAGAGAGCTTTTGCCACATGCATTACATGAAAAGAGGCTGTCTTTAAATAACACTGAGTAGCAGTAAAAAGTGGAGAGAACAGACAGAAGAGATTGAAATTTGTTATACACGCTGACATTCAGTCATATTTGAACCCCTGTGCATCTTTTGGAGTTCAGAGTTAAGTAAATCAAAATTTTCCATTAACTTGGGTTTCTAATATTTGTAACAATGACTAGCACAAAATAAGTGCCCAGAATTTCTGCTATATTAGCTCTGATTTGCAAATTGAGGAGAAAAAGAAGCTTTAAAACAAGAGATTTTGAAAACTTGTAATGCTTTACTCCACATTTTGCATAATTTTACATATTTGCGACTTTGTATGGCAATATCTAGAATAGAAGGAATGGACATAAGAAAAAGGAAGCGTCTATAAAACTCTCAAGATCTAGATCACCAGTTCTTCAGGAAGGCAGAAGAAGATGGAACAAATTACTACAATGCTCTTTTATCATCCACATTTCTCAATAAGCACTGGCTAGTCAGTTTGTGACTTATGCAAGGGCTATGTCAAACAGTAAGCACACAACCCAAACTCTCATAAACTTTTTAAACTTTTGATTTTGAAATAATTACAGATTCACAAGAAGTCATCAAAAATTATAAAGAAAGGTTACTAAATGCCTTTCCCTTAGTTTCATCCAAAGTTAACATCTTGTGTAATTATAATACTATATCAAAGTCAGGAAGGTAACACTATAATCCATAGAGCTTTTTCATATTCTACCAGTTTTACATATTCTGATGTGTGTTTTTGCATAATTTTATCAACTGCATAGATTCTTGTAACGACCACCACAACCAAGACATAGAACAACTCCATCTCTACAAGGCTCACTTGTATTCATGCCTACTCCATTCTCCTCTTCCCTAAGTTTAGCAAACATTTGCTTTTTCACTCTATTTTTGCTGTCTTAAGAATATTATACAAATGGAATCTTGTAGTGTGTTATCTTTGGAGAATTTTTTCTCTCACCATAATTCTTTTCAGATCCATTCAAGTTGTATGTATCAATGGTTCCTTTTTATTATATTTCATTTAACTCATATCCACGAGGGGATCCAGTTTTTGAATATTATGAATAAAAATGCTATGAAGGGCCTCCCTGGTGGCACAGCGGGTTGAGCACCACACTGGGAAGCATCCGTGGCACAGCAGCATGAGATCGATCCCCAGCCAGGGAGGGGACCCACATGGCTAAGCAGACCTCTCCTGCCTCGCCTGCTGCTCCCCTCAGCAGTGTATTTCAGTCCATCTGCCTGTTCTGCTCCCCACTCTGTCTCTGGTGAATCCTCTCACCTCCTGCACCTCTGGCCTGTACCCCAGCTCATGTGTGCATAAATAAAAAAAGAAAATAAAATTTTTAAAAATGCTATGAAGTTGCATGTATAGGTTTTAGTGTTTACACATTCTCATTTCCCTGGAATAAATATCCAAGCATGCAATTGCTGGGTCATATGGTGAGTGCTCATTGAATTTTATGAGATTGACAAACCATTTTCCACTAAGAGTAGCTACACCATATTGCTTTCCCATCAGTAGTAAGTTATCCAGTTTCTCGTTATCCTATCCAGCATTGGTGTTATGTTTTTATTTAAGCCATTCTGATACCCATATGCTGTCTCATTGTGGTTTTAACTGTATCTACCCATGAGATCTGTGGGGCACCTTTTCATTTACTTGCCATCTGTGTGTCCTCGTTAATGAAATATATGTTTGTGTCTCTTTTACCCATTTTTTTAGAGATTTACTTATGAATACAAGGACTGGTGTGTAGGCCAGAGGTGTAGGGGGTGAGAGGATTCACCAGAGACAGAGTGGGGAGCAGAACAGCTAGCTCTACTGAAATACACTGAGGGGAACAGCTGGCAACACAGAAGTCTGCTGTGCCATGTGTGTCAGCTCCCTGGCTGGGGTCTATCTCAGACTGCAGTGGCTGTTGACAGCTTGATAACACTGAGACTGTAACCCCTGAAACACCAGGAAGACCCTGTTTCACCCATTTTTCATTTATTTATTTATTTATTCATTCATTCATTTTTAAAGATTTATTTATTTATGCATACAAGAACTGCGGTACAGACCAGAGGTGCAGGGGGTGAGAGGATTCACCAGAGACAGAGCGGGGAAGAGAACAGGCAGATTGACTGAAACACACTGGTAAGGGGAGCAGCGGATGAGGTAGGAGAGGTCTGCTGCACCATGTACTTCAGCCCCCTGACCGGCAGCAGGGATCGAACTTGTGCTGCAGTGGCTGCGGTTTGCTTCATAGTGTGTTGCTTAACTCACTGCACCACCAGGGAGGCCCCCACCCATTTTTTTAATTGTTTATTTTGTTGTTGTTGTTGTTGTTTTTCTGTTGGAATTTTGAGCATTCTTTACATATTCTAGATTAAAAACAGAAACAAAAACTTTATATTGGATATGCAATTCATGTATATTTTCTTCCAGTTAGTAGTTTGGATTTTCCTCCTCCTTACAATGTTTTTCACAGAACAAAGCTTATCAAAATTTTGCTCTTATGGGTTATGCTTTTGGTGTTTAGACTGTATGCTTTCATCTAGTCTTAGAGTCTAAGGATTTTCTCCTATGTTTTTTCCCTAGAGGTTATATATTTTGTATTTAAGTAGGTGATAATTTTAAGTTAATTTTTACATAAGGGGTAAGATTTAGGTCCAGGTTCATTTTTCTTTGCCTATGGATGATCAATTGCTCCAGCACTATTTTATTTTTTAAAGACTCTCAAAGTTTTAAGAACATTAAATTGCCTTTGATTCTGTTTTAATCCTTTTGGTATTATTTTCAAAGTTATTTAGAAAACAATATAATAATTTTTATTCAAAAGTCACTTTAGGGTAACCTGCTTTGCTTTGCTTTGATTTTACTGCGTTTTCCCACTTCTGAAAGTCATGTTTGCTGACAGATAAAGCTGCATTTCATTATATCTCAAGAGTGAACAGCAAACCCTATACACACATAAAAAAAACACTCTTAGAAATGTTGTGACCTTTTCCCAGCCAGAAAAAAGTGCTACTTATAAAAATAATACCCAAGCCCCAAGGTCCCCATCATTAACATAGCATTTTCTTCTTCAACAAAGCCTGGCATTACATGAGAGCAGAAAAATCAACGTCTCGAGTTTTACATGGAAATTGTAAAACCCGTGTAACATGAAAACTATTTAAAAAAAAAAAAACACCAAAACCCTTGCATGGAGCAAGTCAGTTTACAATAACTGTAGATCAAAACTTATGCTGGAACAGGACTTCATTCTCACAAAAACATACTCAGAACTGTGCAGTCAAAGAAAGACTGCACAGTCTTTTGTCAAACTGAGAAATGACTAGAAAGTGACTATGTGTCTTTATGTGGAGTAACACAGCATCATTTCACCTGAATACAAAAAGAAAGGAGAAAATCCTTAGACTCTAAGACTAGATGAAAGCATTCAGACTAAACACCAAAAGCATAATCTATAAGCACAAAATTTCGATAAACTTTGTTCTGTGAAAGACATTGTAAGGAGGAGGAAAATCTAAACTACTAACTGGAAGAAAATATTCTTGCATATCCAGTATAAAGGTTTTTTGTTTTTTTGTTTGTTTTTTTTATGTGAAAAGACATTATAAAGAGGAGAAAAATCCAAACTACTAACTGGGAGAAAATATGAATTGCATATCCAGTATAAAGGGTTTTTTTTAAAAAAAATCTAGCCTATGTAAAGAATGCTCAAACTCCAACAGAAAAACAACAAAAACTCAGTTAGAAAATGGGTAAAAGAACTCAATTAGAAAAGGGTCTACCTGGTGGACAGGAGGTAAAGTCTCAGTGCTATCAAGCTATCAACAGCCATGCCCCCTGAGTTAGATGCTGACCAGGGGTTACAATACTTAGGAAAGACTGAGCATATATCTAGGCTTCTGACTATCCTGGAGGATGAGACTAGTCCATCACAAGGTCAGGTGTACACTTCTGTACCCTCGGCCTAATAGTCACTTAGATGAGGCTGTGATGGAGTAGTATCATATAGTATGCCTGGGGTTTCAAAATTCAATATGGTTGCATTATTATGATTTATAGCTATAATTTGATCATTTCCATAATAATAATAATTGAAACCAGTTCCCTCTGATTTGTAGTTTTGCTTTCTGAGGTTTCAGTTTCTCTAGGTCAATCATAGTCTGAAAATATAGTAGCTACAATAAAATTTTTTGAGAAAGAAAGAACAAGAGGAAGACCACATTCACAAAACTTTTTATTACAGTTTATCATTATAGTTGTTCTATTGTATTGTTAGTTATTATTGATAATTTCTTACTGTGCCTAATGTACAAATTTTTTGTAACAGGTAAGTACATATTGGAAAAAACCCACTAAATATAGGATTCTGTGCTAGCTAGTTTCAGGTATCCACTCAGGATATTAAAATGTATTCTCTATAAATAAGGGGGTATGCTTTAAAAATACTTCACTTCATATATTTCATGGGAGAAGTAGTTCCAAACCAAAAAGAAATACAGCAAAATAGTGATGGCAATTTTTATTTTACTTTCTCTCATTTTCATATTTGGGGTTAAATTATTTTTCTAATTACAAGTACATGTATAAATTTAAAAGATCACCAACTTCTACACTGAACATTTTACATTTTGTTTATGTAAATTACCTCCCAGTTATGTGCTAAAAATTAGAGTATATGAAGTGTGTGAAGAAATTACACACTATGTAAAAATATCGGATGGCTTCGCTATTAGGAGGAATATGAAAGAACAACAGCAACAACAAAGAATAAGCTCAAGGAATTGGGCAGTTATAACCAAAAGCAAACAAAAACTCAAGACCAAAAAGCCAAGATAAACCAAAGGGACCATGGGGTGGAGGGGAGGGAAGGGAGGGCAAAGACGGGGATGAGGGCAGAAAGAGCACAAGGGACTGAGGTGAGGGTGCACGGGTGGAATGGTGGTGGGGACTCCCTGGGGACTACAAATGATGTCAAATATAATTAATAAAAAAGAAAAAAGAAATAAATTAATTTTAAAAATCAAATTTACATATATGGTTTTTAGAAAACAAACAAACAAAAAAACAGACCTGGGCCTCCCTGATGGCGCAAGGGGTTGAGCGCCACACTGTGGAGCTTGTGCAGCCACTGCAGTGCCAGCATCTACGCAGGTGCCCTTTTCTTTCCTTTTTTATAATAAATCTGCCCTTTTGAATATTTAATGCATAAATCAATAGTTGCCTTAGGCATCTACCATGATCTCAACCTCAGCTCCTGACTCAGGTCTAGTGGAAGTACTCTGTTTAGTGATCTCAGAAGGACTGTGCAAGCCAATGAGCTGCTCAGCTGAAAACCACCCCAGCCTTAAGCTTCACCCTATGGTGGTTTCCTTGTCATAATTCTCAGAGTCATGGTGGGCACTGGAAATGGTCCTTTCATTTTGAAATTCTTTTCCTTTGTGTCTCTGATCAAGTCAGCACTCTTGAAATCCACAGAGTTCACACTGCAGTTGTTAGAGTAATTTCAATTCAGTGAATCGCCACCCTTGGCTCCAAAGTTATTTTTCTAGATCTTTCAAAGCCATGGCTGCAGTGCAGCTTCCTGATGAATTTGTTCCTTGGGAAAGAGAACAACAGCAGGGCACTCCAGAGGACCGGAGCTCTATTGCAGCCACAATGGCATCTTCCACAAAGAGAGCTTAGCATAGAATCTTTGAGATTCCTCCATGTTGTAATAGGATTTGTACTTCATTTCTCTTTCCTTGAATAATATTCCATTGTGTGGTATCCCATTTTGTTTACCCATTCCCTGCTGATGAGCATTTGAGTTGTTGCTATTTGGGGGCTAGCATTAAAAATGCTACTAGGACCACACGTGTGTGAGTCTTTGTCTACACACATTTTCACCTTCCTTGGGAGATAAATAGCAGGTCATATGATATATTAATGTCTAACTTAAAAAAATAAACCGGCTATTTTCCAAAGTGGCTGCATCATTTTACATCACCACCAGCAATGTACGACGGTTGCAGTTTTTCTCTCTCCTTGCTTACATTTGTGATTGTCTTTTTAATTATGGGTATGAACCAAAACAACATTTTGAGATCTATCCATGTCATTGCATTTACTTCTTGCTCAGCAGCATTTTATTGTATGAATATCCCACTTAAAATAATCCATTCCCCTGTTGATAGTTAGCTTCCACTTTGGGACCTAATGAATAAAACAAACATTTTTGCACCAGATTTTGTGGTTATATTTTTGTTTCTATGAGGGTTCATTCCTAGGAGTGAAATTTCTAGGTAATAGTGTAGATGTATATTTAACTTTATTAGAGGTTGTGCTATTTTATACTCATAATTGCAATGTATGAGAGTTCTACTTGCTCCACATGTTCAAACTTTTGGTATCAAACTTTGTTAACTTTTATCTCTCTACATATTATTATTCTGCAAGGTAATAGCTGCCTTGGAGTGTCTTTTTTTTTTTAAAAGATTTATTTATTTATGCTTATAAGAGCTGGGGTACAGACCAGAGTCGTGGGAGGTGAGAGAACCCACCAGACAGAGCAGGACACAGAACAGGCAGATTGACAGAAATACACTGCTGAGGGGAGCAGCAGGCAAGGCAGGAGAGGTCTGCTGCGCCATGCTCCCTGGCCGGCAGCAGGGATCGAACTCGTGCTGCAGTGGCTGCGGTTTGCTTCATAGTGTGTTGCTTAACCCGCTGCACCACCAGGGAGGCCCCTTGTTTTTTTTTTTTTTTTTTTTTTAATGTCCTAATATTTTGGAGATATTGCTAAAATTTTTACAAAAGAATTTAAACACTATCTGGAACTTGATCCTTAATAATCTGGGGGTGGGAGACTAGGGAGTAAAGTTGTGTTAGATGAAATAAGAGTCCATGAGTTAACAGCTTTGTAACTGGGGGGGAGGGGGTGACTACCTGGGTGCTCACTGAAACTTTTTCTCTAATCCTGTGTGTTGAAATATTCAAAACAAAATACTAAAATATATTAAGGTTGAAAAAGTATATGTATGTATATTTTAAAATGAGTCAAGTATTTAAACACTTGAACCAGACATAGTATTTCATTCTGGAACATCTATAATCTATTCCTTAGGTATGACTTAGCAAAAAACTGCCTTAGCAAAAAAGTGCCTTACATAGAGTTACTCCTTAAAGATTATCTTCTTGTAGAAGAGAAAATCGCAGATACACTCAGTAATGTAACAGTCATATTGTTCCATGATTTGATTATTTCAGAGAGAAACACATCTTAATAATGAGAAAATGTTACCATTAGAGCTTTTCTAACTAACACGGGTGACTCTGAATCATTCATTCCTGTGAGATCTTGATGATATCAGTTGTGCCATATCAGAAAAATGCAGAATCTCTTGGAGATAAAATACAAGAATTCATAAGCAATTTAACACTTTTTCCTCTTAGCACTTTGACTATCTCTGGAGCATGGACAACTACTTAAAAGCCATTGTAATCAAATTATACAAATTATTAATGTTGTTTTCAGATTCTTATGAAGACTAAACAACTTGCTCAGATGATAGATGAATAACTAAGAAAGAAACATCATCTTTGGATATAGTCTTCTAATGTATTTTTTTATCCTTTCTTGTTAAAAATTAGTTTATTTATTTACTAATGATATCAAAAGTGTCAAATATTAGCATTCTGGTCTACAATGATTACCATTCCAAAAGGAACATCATCTAAACCCAGTTATACAAGATATTAATCATTTTTATTATGTCAAAGAATAGTCTAAGAGAAAACAGTTCATTTTAAAGACCATCCCTAAGAATTATTAGCATTTTCTTGAGACAGAGAAGGCTCCCATGGTCTGGCAGCACTTTTGACAACCAGACTTTCATTTCCAGGCACACATAGTACTCATTTAAAACTTGGAAAGATATCAAGTGGATAATGTCTCTTTTCTTCCCAAAGTTTGATTGATGATTTCATTCTGTGACTTTCTACTTTGCAAAGATATGATTTCATGAGAGTCATCTTAATTCCCTTAGTCTGAGACAGAATTGAAGGATTACTTTTTGTTATTAATTAGGAAATCTTAAAATTCATTTGGCTCTTTTACTCTTATACATTTAACAAAAAGATACTCTCTAAGCATCCTGAATTATTTAACTTTATCCTCTACAACTCTAGGTTCATGAATTGCACATGATATAAACTCCATGGGATTCTAAATGATTATGGTAAATGTAAATGGTTCTAGATGACTCCCAAATCCTGCATGTCCCCAAGTCAAAGATTTTTAAATATCACAAAAGTACCTGAAAATTATATTCCTGTCATGCATTATATTAAAAATAACATCAATGCAATGTCTATTTCCAAATGCCTTTGTGTGTGTGTGCAGGAATACAAGTAACTACAAAGTGAAAAATTAAAGCTTACGAAAGTTTATGAGTGAAACTTTCTGCATACTTAAGTAATTAAAGTTCTATTGCTTTGGCAGCCATTACCTAAAAATTATTTACTATTTTCCTCATTCCCTTGGAAAAATTTGAACTTTAATTATTGAGTTACTGTATGTAAATAGTACTCTTCAACACTTTATATATATATATATTTAAGTAGAGGCTGTTAAAATATTTTTTAATGATATCAAGAGTCCAATCTAAGCCTCATTTCATTTTCATACTTATATGTTTCTCATAGATGTGTCATGCGATGCAAGAGTTAGCTGCCTATAAAGAACAGAGTGTGTAGATAGATGTGACTAAGCAATGTTGCATTTGAGACAGCAAAAGAAACCATTAACAGTCATTTTGTTCCAAGTCACTTGAGAATAATCCTCTCACCTTTGTATGAATGGCTACAGATTAACCATTGGATAAGCAACTGGGTTCACTCATTATATACTAATACAGAAAATTCTATGAGGAATATTATATTACCAAATAATAGTTACAAGTTTGTGGTTTTATTTTTAATTTTTTAACAAAATACGAGAGAACAAGTTCACTTTTATGTATTAACTTTTCAAAAAGTTTAAATCCTTGAGGTCCAGCATCATGTGGATTCTGTGTCCAATGGCCTTAGTAGGAATATGACTGCAGAATTTGCTGGAACCATGCCACTGTTTCCATGGGCACAAGTTATGTTTCCTCAAATTATTCTAGTTTTAGTTGGTTTGCCACCAGAAGTTACTGGTCTGTTCTTTGCTTCATACATGTAAATACAGACTTTGCCTATAGCATTCAGTTTCATCTCAAGCGTAAATACCTTCAGTTTTATGAAGAACTGTATACTGCTTCTGGTTCCAGAGACCCTGCTATAGACAGCAAAAATGGCCTTGAACCACAGCATTCCCACAGGGTCCAAGATGGAGGGAAAAGACAAGTTTGTAGTTTTATAAGACCTCAAGATATATACGGTAGAAAGTGAAAGGTCTAGAGTTACTACCTGCATTTATAGATGAGAAAAACAAAGTTCAGGGAAGGTAAGCAATTTTCTCAAGTCTATTCAAACCCAGTCTGTCCAACATGAAAGCCTATCTCCTTTCTGCCATGGGTGGGGCCTCATAAGTACACAATTTGGGTACAGATGCTATTTGTCCTTTTAAAGCCAAACCAGTTATGTAGTGATAATAATAAAATCCAAAAATTCATAACCATAATTTTTAAGCACAAAAGCCCCCCAACATGGGTCCTAACTCATCTGGCAGTGAAATCTGACATGACTCAAATTAATTTGGTGGCAAAAGTTGGTCTGAAATGTAAAGGCTACTCATAATCCTTATTTATAATATTTAATGTGAATATTCAACATTTTTCAGCATAAAAATTTATTCTTTTTTTTTTTACAAGATTCTTCCCAAGATCAAATAAGAGTTGTTTTGTAATGCATGGTAAATATGTTATTACCTCTCAAAAATCTGAAATATTTGACTGTAACACACAGTTAGTTCCAAGGGTTTTAAACAAGAATTTACAGACCTAAATAATAACAATAATAATAGCAACAATAACTATGATAGAAAAACTTGAGTTCCATAGTTTCATCTTGTTTGTCACAAAATAAATTCACATACATTTTCATGCATTTGCCATCATGAAGAGAATATATCCTACTTTTTCTGAATAGGTTTGCCCTGGTTATCTAGTTAGAGAAAAGAAAAAAAAAATAACTAAGCTCTTGATTTCATGATGTTTTTTGGCAAAATATAACTGACTTTTAACTCCTTAAGTAGGAAATTAATTCAATTGGACTAGAGAGTACTGCTGTATGTGTTTATTTGTATGTGTGTTTCTTTTTTCTGAACTTTTCTTAAACCCAAGCATATCTGGTGATTTTATTTAAAAGAGGATGGCATTAAATTTTTATTTAATTTTTATTTTATTTAGATGATTAAGTATAATTAGACTACTGTAATGAATCAATGACCTTAGTAACCAGTATTATAAAACCAGATTTCAACAAATACTAAGAAAATGATGGCATAATTCTTGTATATGCACAATAAGTATTTCATAAATTATGGATGATCAGTTGATCATCAGATCATCAGATGATCACATTTAATCAAGATATTTCTCTACTCTCTAGAAAAATTTAAAATTAAAAAAAATTTTTAAATGTTAGTTGTCTTCTAGGTCAATAGTTTTCTACCTTCCTTTTCTGCCTTAAGACACAGGGATACATTATACTCTGTTCAGTGACACACCAGACAGATGCTGCTCCGCCTTCTAGTCCTACACTTTGCTCATTTTATGCTTATTTTCTTCCTTCTAGATTAAAAAACCTAAAATACTGCTTGGGTGCCCTGGTGGTTGAAAAACATGCTAACTCCTTCAGCACCGCCACTAAAGGACAGCTCTGCCCAGGCTCTAGTCTAAGTTGAATATAGATGTTCAGTGGACAAAAATTCATAGAAATAGATGCACGGTTAGTCAAAGCTTCTCTATTTCCTGAGCTCTTCTGAGAGCAGAGGGCATATATAATAAAGCCCAATACATTCATTGAGCACTTGCTACCTATGTACCAGGCACTGTTTTAACTACACAGCAGGGCAGCTACATAAAAGAGTATTATATAATAATAAATTATTAACACAATATGATCTCATTTTCAGATGAGGCATTTAAAGGACAAATAACTTAAAATTTTAGTCTATGTAAATCTCTTAGAACTGTGCTAGGCATATGGCTCATACAATAAATGTTATTTTCAATCACACAATCATAGCAGGGCTTGGATTCAAATTCAAGTATCTCACATTTCAATAACTTCTATGACCCCACATATGAAAACCGAGCTGTGAGAATAGTCTTAAGTGTCCCACAGTTATTTCACTGATATCTGGGAACAAGAATTTAATCATGTTACTTCTTCGTTGTCTCGCCGCCACTTGCAGAATAAGGCCAACTCTCTTTACCATGCATTTTATGTCCCTTAACCACCTCATTCCAGTCACCGTTCCTCAAACACTCCATGCTCCTGGCCTCTGTTCTGCCCTATCTCTGCACAGTACTCTCAATTTGTTCAAATCTCTCTCCCTCTCTTCTCCCCTGCATCCCAAGCTTCTACTTCTCTCTAAATGGTTTTCCTTTTTAAATACTCTTTTCTAACTTTCCTACCTAATGTCACTCCATCAGCAAAACTTTTCCTGAAACTCCTCCTCCACCTTCCCTTCTTTCCCCATCTTACCTTGCTGAACTGCTGGTTCACATCTATTGTCTCACAGGAAGTTTCTCATGCTACCATATAGCACTACTACACTGTATTAAAATAGTACGGTCTCTGTGTCATGGTTTAGGTGAAACACAAACAATGATTATTTGAAAAGTATCCACAACACAATTATTTTTATGTGCCAGACACTATGTTCATGACATCAGCTATAACTTCTGGATACTGCTGTGATTTGTCACATGGCTAGGTAGTCTCCCCTTTTCCATTATATCACGCCTCCTTTGGGCTCAGAAGCAAACCCTGAGACAAGGATTCAAGTGAAAGCAGTCTATTTGTGAGGTGTAAGAAGCACTTGCAGGAGATGGGGAAGTGAGACGGGAAGGGAAGGAAGCAATAAAGGACACATATGTTATCAAGCCTGCTAGCACTGCGGGCAGGCAACTGGAGCTTACTGCCACTGAACTTGGGGAAATGGTGTAATATATACATCAAAGTTATCTCTCCCAGAGGAAGGTTGTTGGGTATTTGTACACCATTCCCCATCAGTACCTTGGTTGAGTGTGCTCAGGGATATTAATTCCCTCTGCCTTCCTTCTAGCTTGTCCATTTGCATCTGGATAGAGCAGATAGCTCTGGGAAAGCCCTCCAGCTAAAAGAGAGACTGGGCTAGAGCATGCTGAAGTGTCAGGGGAGGAATCTGTGTGAAGCACAGACAGCCCCATTTACAGTTCTCCAAGGTCTGGAAGAGGAATGCCAGTTAGAGTTTAGAATAGTTTCAAGTCACTCTCACTTGATAGTAGTTTTCTAGCTCTCAGAACACAAAACAAATTTCCTGTGTTTGAAACTGAAGGACATGAGTGGTTGGAAGTAAAATGAGACTGAACCAGTGAATAAAATTTAATATGATATCCATATTATGTCTGCATAATAGATGAGGTTATAGCTTCAAGGGATGGAAGAATATCCACTTTAACTCTAGAAATTATAAGTCTTTATCAAAAACAAAGGAGCACCAATTCAAAAGAATACCTGTACCCCTATGTTTATTTGCAGCACTATTTGTAATAGGTAAGACTTGGGATCAATGCCTAAAAGTAGATGACTAGATCAAAAAGATGTGGTACATATACACAATGGAATACTATTCAGCAATGAAAAAGATAAGCTAATGCCATTTGCAGCAACATGGATGGAGCCAGAAGGGATTATGCTCTGTGAAATAAGTCAGAAGGAAAAGAAAAATACCAAATGGTTTCACCTGCATGAGGAATATAAGAGATCGAGAGGGGAAAAAAATAATAACAACAATAACCAAAGGAAAAAGCACAACACAACAAAAATAAACAGACAACTACAAATAAGAGACAGTCTGCAGGGGAGGGGCAGGGAGTGGGATCAAAATGAGGGCGGGAAGGGCACAAGGGACTATACTGATGGTGCACCTGTGAATTGGTGGTGGAAATTCTTTGGGGACTACACCTGAGAAAAGAAAGCAAATATTGAAAAAAAATTTTAATTAAAATTAAAAAATAACAAAACCAACAAAGGAGCACCAGCTGCAAACAAGAGCATGGTCTTCAGTTAGAGATATTAGCCAAAGAAGAATAAAGCTCAAGTTAAAAAGGGAACTAGCAGATAGGATCTGAAGAGTGCACCCCAAAGGGAAAAAAGTATTAAGAATCAGAATAGACATAGGACATGATTGTGTTTGTGTTGTAAAGATTTCTTCTGGGTTTTCATATGGGAGTTTTATGGAGAACAAACAAATATAGGAACTAAATATAAATATCAGGAATGTATTATTGTTAGAGGGAATTGTGCTATGCTATTTCTTTAATTTTCCCCAGAAGCATTTTTGCAGCTATCTTAGTGAGCAAGATGTAAGTATTAAAAAGATGTCTTGCATGAAGCTTTCTGATTTTTTCCCCTTTGTACAGGTGGGAAAATGTATGTAAATGCAAACTTACAAAATACACAGGCAAAAATGTATAATAAGAAGAGTCCAAACTTTGGAGTGAGGATAATGAAGGTACTCTGTTCCTCTAATTTCATCTGTAAGATGGAAATAATTAAAATATTTACTTTACAGGGGCACTAGAACTTATACATAGAAATAAACATCCCGCAAATCCATCCTAAGAATCTATAAGTCCTTTCCAAAAAGTTATGGTTTAAAATACATTTTGGAACTTTACATTGGAAAATACACTCAGAGGCATTTTATAGGCTACAAAATGAAATCTGTCTCACTCACCAGGGTCATACCTCAGTTCCTAAGAACAAACCCTTAGCTAGTCTAATCACACATGTCAGGCATCATACGATGTGAATGACAACTTTGGTCAGTTTACAACTGTGCCTTCAATCTCAGCTTGCGGCCCTTTTCCTTGGTCCACAAGCATGGACAGATTTTCTGCTTCACAATCCAGTATTTAGAACTTTTCAGTAATTCCTATCCATTCATTTCTTGTTTCCAGAGTCTTTTATCTAACCCTTACTATTGTGAGCACTTGAAAGTATTTTTTATCAAAGTGCTCAACATCACTTACAAGCAGGAAAATGTAAACTGAAACCAGAATAAGATACCCCCTCACATGGGTGAGAATGGCCCTTATTACAAACTGGCAACAACAAATGCTCATGAGGATGCAGAGAAAAAGGAACCCTCTTACACTGCTGGTGAGAATACAAAATGGTCCAGCTCCTATGGAAAACTGTGTGGAAGTTCCTCAACTAACTAAAAATAGATCTAATATATGACCCAGTGATTCTACTCTTAGGAATCTACCCAACGAACACAAAAATATTAATTCAACAGGAAACCTGCACTCCTATGCTTACTACAGCACTATTCACAATAGGTAAAATAGAGAAACAACCTAAATGCTCATAAATAGAAGACTGGATTAAGAAGATGTGGTATGTATACAAAAATGGAATACTATTCAGCAATAAAAAATAAGCTTGTGCCATTTGCAGCAACATGGATGGACCTAGGATGGACCTAGAAGGGATTATGCTCATTGAAATAAGTCAGAAGGAAAAAAGAAATGGCAAATGATTTAACTATAACAGGAATATAGGGAAACCAAATGAACCCCCCTCCGAGAAGACAAAATATGTAGGCAAACTGTACATCTAAGATATTCGGCAGGTGAGGGTGAAGGAGAAGGGTCAAAACAGGGGAGGGAAGAAATCAAATATTATACAAAAATGAACAACAATGTAAGAACTAATAAATAAAGTACTTTTTTGTCAAATTAAGGTAATCTTTCTCCATTGGACTGAATATTTTTGATTAACTTCAGCATATTGTAAATACTTTCCTGTCACTTTTGCTACACTAGAAATGTGTGGAAGGAACCACAGTCACAAAAATCCATTGCCAAGTTTAATTCTATTTTTAGGGACTTATTCCAGTACAATGGAAAGGAAGAGATTTGCTACTAAGAAAGTGAAAGACAAGAGTGCTGACATTTTTTGTTATTACATTAAAATGAGAGAAATGAAGCCAAGTAATTGACCCAAGGTCACAGAGTCAGTGAACCACAGCAGAATTGAGGCTTAAACCTACAATGTGACTTCCTAAAGAACTGATTTTAAAGAACGAGACAGGTACTTATAGGGCATTATATGAGAACAAAGAAGACAATATCATATTTTATCTTGAGAAAATGTCAACTAACTAATGTAGACTAACACAGAATCCCAAAATGAAAGACTAACACAAAACCAATGAAATACAAAGATCATATGCATTAAATTTTTCATGAATTAGTTCAAACTGAGTACACACACATGCACACACAGACACACACCAATCCTTGGGCTCCTGTATTCTTATACATTTTTTCCTTTTAATTGTATGGTGAGATAAATATAGGATTATTATTTGCTATTTTTATTTTTCTTAGAGATTATTTAGCTTAAAGGAAGAAACAATAATCTTCAATATAATAATATAACATATATAATTCTAGATAAACAGAACCAGATTAGTACTAATCACGTAGAAATGGCAGAAATATGATCCAGCAGTTGACCTTAGATTCAGTTGGAATTACTATAGATTTAATGTAAGATAAATTACTTATCACCATCATCATCACTAATAGTTATCAAGTATGTTGTGTACCAACAACTGTACAACACCATCTTGCCTAGTCATCATTGTCACTCAATGAATACATTGAGTGTTTTCAAACCTTATCAAGGCTTAAAGATTGGGAATACTCATAAAGTCATGATTCTTGCCCTCATAAACCTGATTTCAGAGCATCTTTGATGTACCTTTTCACTCATGTTGCCGAGTCGCATATCATTTCTAGACCTCAACATTTCTCTGCTTCAAAAGTTCCTCTGAATCCTTGGGCAGCTGCACACACATCTAGGGCTCTGGAAGAAGTTAGGTGCAGCTAACAAGCCTAGAGGCCACTCTCAATCAATGGGAGTCAGCATCAGTAGGTGAATGCACCTTTACTGCCATCTTGTGATCAAACAGTCCATGCAGAACCCTCTGGAAGATCCCCAGCACAGCTGAGTGTCAACTGCACATGGCAGCAACCAACTCATTAGTACAGCTTCTATCAACTTTTCTTCTTTCCAACTCTCACTTTTCCTACTTCTGCTTTCTGGAGTCACCTCTGAAGTAAATTATCTTCACTTCAGGTCTTATCTCAGGCTCTGCTTTCAGGAGAATCCAAAATAAGTCAGGTAGGTTAAACAACTTGCCCTAAGTCAAAGAGCAATTGACAGAACTAGGTTTGGAAACTATAAGTCTGTTTCTAGCCGCTGTGTTCTTAAAGACATCCACACAATAAATTAATTTTAATATAGTCATAAAATGACTGTATTATTAATATATGATTAAAAATAATCAGCTGTGCTTCTACCATTCTATACTAAGTCCGGTGTCAAAAGAACAGTGTGTATATGTCTGTGTCCTGAGGAGCTTGGGGTCTAATGCAGACCTGTCTACGTTATGGACACCAGTGAACCAAATGATTAAGCAACTTACTTAGAGCACTGAGTCTAGTGATATGTGTATGGCACTCACGTCTATATCAGACATAAATAAGAACTAATTTAGGGTGGATGATCTTATACAATTAAATGGATCTCATATTTGTGATAGTCTTAGCGGGCTGTGTTCCAGTTCTGACTCTATAACTAAATACAACGTGAGTTGGGACGTATTATTGAATCCATTTGAGCCTACTTCCTTATTACTATCAGATGATGCTAATACTTCTTACTCTATCTACTGCACAAGGCTGCTGGGAAGCCCAAGGAAGATATTGTACCTGACAGCTGAATCACACCGATCCCTGGGAAAATTGAAATTTCTCTGTTACTAACACTCTCATGATTCGCCATCACCAATTTGTATGATTCTTCCTGCATGCTGCATGACAGGCACCATGGACAAACTTTTCAAATAACATGTCAAATGTGTAGCATATGACATTACTTACAGTAGAGTGGAATTACGTACAGAACATATCTGATTTTGAGCCTTTTTAAGAAATGGAATTTTACTAGTAGAAAATTCCATATAATGTAATATGGCATTGAAATAATGTTACGACAACATGCCAGTGTACTCTAATCTTTTTCTAGAATGGATGCTGGGGTATAGCCACTTCACCAGACTAGCTACTTGGTTAAGACCATGAGTCAACGGTGCTAATTATGTCCATACTTAAGAATGGGCTGAAACAACCTATGGAAATTTAATGGGATAAATGTAGAGTCATACTCCTAGGAAGGAAGAATTTAAGCATGTGAACATTAGTTACATGCTGTACATACTGTACTCTCCAAACCCTTTCATTGGTTTGGAAAGTACAGTAAATAGTAGTGAAAACTGACTAATTGAGAATGAAAGTGGCATGAGGCGTTGGGGACAGAACTATCACTTTATTACTGATATAGCTGATAATGAAGAAACTGGCTTAAATCTGCAAGAAAGCGGACCTTCAAATACAGAACCCCCTAGACTCCAGCAGTCCCCGTTCGGGGTGAAGACACCTTACAAACCTTACAGCATGGGAAGAACATGTATTCTATGGGCAAGCTTGCTCCCAAAGAGCAATGAGAGGGACACGCTGAGCTACGGATGTCCAATTTACATGGATTCAGTCATCAGATTAAGTCATTTTTCTGGGAAGACTGAGTGAGAGGAATGGAGAGAATCCAGACTGATCCAGTTGTGGGTTCCAACCGCACAGAAGGGAACATCTAGAGTGGGAAAAGTTTTCCCGTCTGTAAAACATGGGAGTCCAGAGAAAACATACCTTTGCGGGGTGACACAGAAACTTGATAGTAGTGTCAGGGCTGAAACCAAGAGCTGTTTAATAATTTGTGCATATTTAAAAATTAACATCAATGAAGAAAAAACAGAATGAGAGCGCTCGCCTAATGTATTAGCATTGCTCTTGAAAGACTTGAAGTTTGGGGTGTTTGGTAGACTACAAACTTATTATGAAGCAGCTGGTGATGTGTCTGACTGTACTATGTGGGATCACAGAAAATGACATATTTATTCTCCAAAGCTTTCTGGGGAATGTACTTAACTTTATGATCTACATTTTATTTTCTTTATTATATCTATCTTTATTATAAAGATAGTCAATATGGAAAGAACAGAAGCGTATTATCAGGATAGTAAGAAGCTGAAACAGAATTGGAGGTTGAGAAGCCCTTACTGAGAAGACTTCTTTGGCTGAGATCCTCAGACCAGGGAGATTCATATGGAAGCAGTTTGAAGGCAACAGAAGGAAGAACTTCCTAACGCACACATAGAGCAGTGAGTGGCATGCAGGCTTGATTGTGTCACTCTTTAAAAATCACTGGATGGTTTCCCAGAGTTCTTAGGATAAAGTCCAAGTTCCTTCGCAAAGTTCACAAGGAACTTTGTGGACTGTCCATTCATTGGTGTCCAGCTGCAGCCACTCTGACCTTTCAGCCCCCGGGGCGGGGGCACACAGACTCCTTCCCACCTCCCAGTACTGACCACACAGGTCCTTCTGCTGGGGTGCTCCTCCTTCTTTTCTGCACCAAAACAACTTCTGTTCATCCTTCAGATCTCAGCTTTTCCATCTTTGTGGAATCCTTCCTACCTCCTGGGAGAGGTCAGTTTGCTCCCTGTGCTCTTTTTATTAGCACTTGTTAGAGTGGTGACTTGATTTTTCTTGTTTGACCTTTTAATTAATTAATGTTTGTCTTCCCTACTAACTGGTAAATTCAATGAGGACAGGAAATTTTTACTCATAATATTCCACAGCCTATCCCAGTGCCCAGCATAAATCTATTCAACATAGATCTACTTAGGAGGAAGAGATTCCCTGAAGCTGGAAAGGTTCAAGCAGGAGATGTGAAGGGCCATCTTTCGGGAAAACAATTGAAAATATTCCTGCATGGGGTAGGAAGACTAAACCAGATAAAGCAACTCATCAGATATTTGCTAAGCACATACTGTCTTTCAAGGACTAGATGCAGGGGACACAGTATTCAGTCTGTCCCTGCACTGACGCATAAGGTAGCTTGTGATTCAAGAGCTGGTGATTAAGTGGAGCAAATCCATTTAATACTGTAAGACAGAAACAGCAAGTAGAAATAAAAATGTTTGGTATTCTGGGCCAGGTTTCCATCCCAAACTACAGTCATAGCTAATTTCATTAAGTACATATTATTGATTTTGAATATTAGAATTACTCACTTTTGGTGAGCCATAGCTATAATTAACGGAGAATGGGAGAGGAAGAATTAAGTTAACATCCAGTGGAAAGCAGCTGCAAGAACTAAAGTAAGGAACCATTCCAGTGACTCAGACTAGCAGTTCTTAATAATCACTAAGTACACAATTAAACAAAGCCCAAGTGAGTTTGTTTCCACTGAGTCCTTACAAAGAGTTTGAACACGTAAAGACAGAATGAGAAAAATCCGAATTTCCCTCTTCCAAAATGTCACCAGCAGTGAAGGTCTCTCTTTAGAATTCATTGCTTTAAAAAGTCTAACTTAAACCGTGTACATCTGATAAAAGAATGAAGTCAGATTGCAGCTCCTTCTACCAGGAGAGGGAGGCACGATGGATCATAAGGGAAGAAAAAGGATAGTGAAGGTATAACCCAGAGTTGATTCTGGGATTAAAGAGAATAAATAGAAAACCTTTGCCAATTTTTCTCGGTGCAATTTATTTTATTCTTTATTTGCTGGCTTGTTCAGAGCTGCTTGGGAGATTAACTTATCATTATTCAATACATGTCTGTGCTCACCACCCTGGAGCACGTGCTGGTGGTGGTCATGTGGGGAGGCAGCATGAAGGCATGTTGGTCCTCAATCCATGTCCCCTTTCCAGGTTGTCTTAACAACTAGAATGTGACTCTGGTCCACTTCGTGTGCATGTGTAAGAGCTGTGTGCTCGGAAGAGTTTTGCTGTATTTTAAGGAATAGGTAGCAAATCAGACTAGTCCACAAAGTAAGAACATGGAGAGAGACTGAAGATACAGTAGCGGGAGAAGATAATGAATGCAGCAAGATTTGAACAGGAAGGGGTGGAGTAAATGCCCATTATCTACAGGACTTCCAGGGGTTGCTGAAAAAGCTCAGAGTTCTCTAACTTAGAAATTAGTCAACTCTACAGCTTCTCTGTTACTTGTTTGTTTCTTCAGCTACTATCAATATGATAGAAAAAAAGTCAAGAAATTTTTGCTACTCAGTTCTCAGAAGACAGTTGTTCATAATACAAATGTAAACAATACAGATTTATCGCCTGAAGAATGTTTGTGTTCCAATTAAAGCCTGAGTTGATTAGTATATCTAAGAATAAGTGCAGTTTTATGAAAAATTATGTAATAGAATAAACATGACATAAACATAAGGTACTATTCAGTTACAATCAATGGTACCTGGCCACAATATGTTTCAAGTTCAATACTAAAAAAATGTGTGGGAAAGTGGCTGTCAGATTAATGGTGAACACACAGGAAGTCGGAGTCTATAACCATCAGAAACTTAAGGTTCATTGTTTCATTCTATTTTTCAAACCAATTAAATGACTCAACTCTGTGAAAATGTGACATTTACTAAGCATTTGAGAGTGGTTCATTTGGTATGTGTCCCTTTGTAGGTTTTTTTTTTAACATTGTAATATGAAAAAATTTCAAACATAAAGAAAAAAGATAATATAATGAAACGTCATGTACCTATCACCGAGTTTTAAGAATCCTGCTTCATCTACACCTCCAACCATTTCCAACATTTACACCTTCAACTGTAAATTATTTTGAAGCAAAGCTCATTTTATTTCATCTATGTCTGCTTATTACAATTTATTTAATTTATGTACACAAGAACTGGGGTACAGGCTAGAGGTGTGAGGGCATAAGGGGAGTCACCAGAGACAATGGGGAGCAGAACAGGCAGATCAATGGAAGTACACTGCTGAAGGGATCAGCAGGCAAGACAGGAGAGGTCTGCTGTGCCATGTGGGTCACCTCCCTGGAGCTTGATAGTGTTGCGACTTAACCTCTTGCGCCACCAGGGAGACCCCTGCTTATTACAATTTTAACTATTTTTACTATTGCTTATTTCCTGGGATTGAGTTATGCATCAGTCATCAAAGATGCATATAAAGAAGAGCAACATGTTTCTCAATAAATATTTGTTGAAAGAATAAATGAAAGGATAGTATTTATTGAATATTTATTGTGTACCAGACCCTGGCTGAGTGGCTTGCATGAACTTCTCTCATTTAATTCTTATAACAGTCCTGAACCATAAATGTTATACTCTTCATGTTTCAGATGAGGAAATAAATGTAAAGCAATTAAGGGATTTTTTTTCCCCAAAGGTAAATCCAAGTTAAATGAAAATCAAATCATATTATGAACATAGATCAAAGCAAAATACAAATACTTTGAATTAAGTAGAGGATTTAGATCTGTAAGAATTATAGCCTATAGCAAAACATTAAAATTAGTGATTGACAGCACTTCAGTAACTAAGCGTAAACCTGCCGTTCAAAGAAAAACAATATATCTAACCAGGCTTCAGGTATGCTCTCCAGCATGATGTGGCTACCGATGGGGACTCTGGGCAAGTTCAGGTATGGCAGCATTTACTTAAGCAACATTAAATAAATCCATGAGCTCTACAAAGGCATGTCTAAGTGTATACTGAAATAACTTCCAATTGTGTTTTCCAATCTCTTTTAAGAGCCTTCAGTAAAAGTGAAAGTGAGCTGAGCCAAGGGTCAGTTTCCTTTTCTGGGCAGCAGAGCCAGCAGTCTGGCCTTGCACTCATCCCACACATGTTGTTTGACCAGGTGCTCCCTGATGGCCTCCTCGGTGGGGTAGGCTCCCACCAGATTTAATGCAGTCCTTCTAAATCCAGGGCTGGCTTCTGCTAGAAACAAAGTTTTGGGAATAAAAAGGCACTCTGCTCCTTCACTAATCTAGAACAGAGAATAAACACAGGGATGTTCAGTTGTTTAATGCACAGAGGAAAAGCACTTCAGGGCCAAAAGTGGACTTGAAAGAGTTAATGTACCTCCCAACCCCCACCCAAGAGTCTAATCCTCAACATGGCAAACTGTGGCATGTATAAGGAGCTGCTAATGGGTTTACCAGGGCATGTGAACCAGGGTGAAAATTGTGAGTCATAGGGGTCCAACTGGTCCTGTAGCCCTCCGTGGAAATACTTTAAGATTCTGCTTTCGGACTATAAAAGGATAAATTTGGTAAGAAAACATATGAGTTATATCCGGTTATATGAGTCCCCCCAAACTGGAAAAACAATATACAATTTACAAAATGTGTATTTATGTAATTTTTAGGTAGCATGGAGTGTGGGTCAAATGTTAACTGTTAGACCTTATCATTTTCTGATCCTAGTCTGGATCTTTCTCTTTCATTGGTTCATATTCTATGCCTCTGACCTCTATTGTACAGTTCTGTGTTCTGCGTGCCAGGGATACAGCTACGAACACGAGACCCATCGTTTTCTCATATTAGACTCATTCTCTCTTCAATTATTCAAAATTTTGTCTTCCCTAAAGGTTCAGCAGATATTCCTTTTGGTTTTATAAGTTTTTAAAGTTGTTAATTCTCCATGCAAATATATCAGACATTGGGCTTCCTACAATATATTCTGTAGCAGAGTGGGAGTGAATTAGGATCCTCCAAAATCTTAAAAGAGGAAAAGAGATATACTTCCACCATATCTGCCTCTACTCTTGAGGGCAGAAACTGACCTCATACTAAACTCTCTGCGGGTTGACTCTGTATGGGTTCTAGAGGGAAGTTTCCGGTTATATGAGTTCCAAAACTTCTTAGAATACACTTTCAAAAGTTTGAAAACTTTTGTGAATCTCAAAAAATGAGAAAAAAAGCCCAAGTCTTTTTAAGGTTTCAGTTAAAATGGGACAAATCCATAATATATGAGACACAAAAAATGTCTGATTTAAAAAAAAAAAAGTCTTCACTTTAAAAATTAGATCAAATAAAATTCCAAGTCAAATTAAATGTGTTTAAATTCTACTTAAATTATTCCAATCATTCTGAAATTGAAGGTTTTTTTATTTCCATGAGATCATCTTCCTCTTCGGATTTCTACATTGTGGAATGCTGCTTCATTTCTGTCTTATCTGTGACTCCTGTGAGTTGACCAAATGGACAAAACCTATTACTTTTCTAAGAAAGATTGAGATGCCACTTTGGGACATGGGTGTGCTCTTACCAGGCACAAACGAAGATCACATGAGTTGTCCACTGTTTCTGCCAAGCCCTAAAATTGCAAGAGCACTTAAGTCACTAAAAATCACAGGTACCCCTTTATCAATTAAATTAAGCAAGAGAAAAGTTCGAATCAGAAACATGAATTTTTTAAAAAATTAACTGCAGTGATGGACCTACATGTGGTTCTCTAAGGGTTCATTGTTCTTTTGGACTGTCTTTTTTATTTCTACTTCATTTCTGTCCACTCTAATTTTTATTATTTTCTTCTTTCTACTGACTTTGGTTTCACTTGTTCTTTTTTTCTAAACTGTGTTTATAGGACTCTAAAATCCATACAAAGCTGAAACTCTCAAAATTCCTCAAAATCAGCAGGAATGAGCCACACCACCAATTAAACTTAACATACCAATGCAGATAATCTATTTTTGATGGCCCTTACAAAATTCTTACTAATAGCAAACATAAGTTGTTACTATTCTTCGGAAACTTGAACTAGAACGTGTAGGACAGAATATTTTTCTTCTGGAGGGTAGATGATCTAAACTAATTCCCATTTGCTTAATAACCAATATCCATGGGTCTTTCACTTCACACGTAAAAGTAAACACCTGAATTAAGAAGGAGGTTGGCAACCAGTTTACAGAGTCAGCACCCAGATGCTAGAGGTCATTAAGATCTGTGAGGAAAATGTGGAGGGAAAAATAGTACTGGGGGCAGGGGGAGGGAGTGGAGTGAGAGAGAGAGAAACAGTTTGGCTAGTCTAATATAGCTATTATTATTTTAAATATTTTGGCCTTGGAGGGGACGGAATGGCGGCAGATAGGGTATGGGCACAAGATGTTTGGTGGAGGCAATATAAATAAGTAGAATTATCAATAATTTATCAAAAATTAATTTCACAGGCACTTCTATGATTAGTTTAGTTATTTTCAAACCATTTGATGTTTAGGATATTTTCCATTTCTAAGTATTACAAGCAGTGCTTCAATGAACAATTCAACAGCTATTTCAAATTGTCAAAAAGAACTCTGAATAGATATCCTTAAACATAAGAAAATAATAGAAATAAAACATTTTGGTCTTCTTTAACAATTTATAATTATTTTAAAAGCATTTTGCTGATCAACTCTAGGTTCTGCTTAAAGAAAAATTTTATTATCATTTTTCCACATAAGGTACTGTAATTTTCTGGACATATCTCTAAATTTGTTCAATGATAAAAAATTACACTAACCATGCTTCTGATGGCCCATATATATGTGTATATATATAATTTTAGATTATCTGTTTCCATATTCCTATTTTTTATCTCTTCATTGGAAAATACTGCTATAATTCAAGAGGAGGAGTTTTAGAATCAGATAGAATTCACTATCAATCCTGGTTCTGCAATTTACTACCAAAGGAACTTGGAGCCAAATCCTGAAGTCAAGCTTTGTTTTTTGTTTTGTTTTGTTTTTAAAGTTTAAAATGAGGACAATATTAAACTGCAGGGTAGCTGTATCAAATAAGAAAACACACACTAAAGCAGGGTCTCTGTGTTTGGTTCTCAATACATGAGAGCGTCTTCCTGTTGCGAGACAGCACAAGTATCTTCGATCTAAAAATCAAGACTTGTTTCGATGATGAGGGAACATGCAACTATTCATTTGAAAATGCTGCTTTAATTACATAAATGCAAACCAAAAATTAAATACAGTATATATTAGATTTCCAGTAGCAACTAACTCTAAGAAGACTGTAATTTAATCTTAAGCATCATTCCTCCAGAGTCATCAAGAATGAAGTCAGTGTAAAATCCAGCAAATTGACCTAAACTTCCAATTCTCCTCTTGGATCCCTCTATAAAGCCATGTGGTGACAACACGCAAAGGCCACAATCAGTCCTCTGGTGACCACTGGCAGTTCCAGGAGCAGGCATTTCTTCTTTTGAGCTATATAATGATGATGTTCTGTAAAAGTTACGGAAAGGGGCCTCCCTGGTGGCACAGGGGTTAAAGACAAAGCACTATCAAGTCATCGCCAGCCACTGCAGCATTAGTTTGATCCCTGGCCAGGGAGGTGACCCACATGGCACAGCAGACCCCTCCTGCCTCACCTGCTGTGTTTCAGTAGGTCTGCCTGTTCTGCTCCCCACTGTCTCTGGTGAATCCTCCCACACCCCACACCCCACACCTCTGGCCTATACCCCAGTTCTCATATGCATAAATAAATAAATAAATCTTTTTTTAAAAATAGTTATGGGAAAGTATTTTATAAACATTCATGCCTGTTGAAAATAATTAGCAATGAGGAAAATTTTGTTTAGAATATGTGAAAGAGTGGGAAAGATGAATGAGATGAAATTTTAGCTGTTAAAAAACTTTCATTCTGTTTTGGAAAACAAGATCTCCTCTTAGAATAGATGTAATCACACTCTGAAAAATACAGGGTCTTTTTTTTTAATGAAATGAATTTAGTAAGGAGGAAATTGACATGCTTTGCATATCTCATATGTGCCAGGCACTGGGTAGATATTATCTCATGTAATCCTCATAGAAAAGCTAGCAAATGAGTTTAATTCCTCTCGTTTTGTAAGTAAGGGAATTGGGCCTTGTACCGGCGAAGTAGCTTGGATAAGGTCATTTAAATAGGAGTGACCCTAAGCAAACCTCAGCCACTGCAGCACAAGTTCGATCCCTGCTGCCGGCCAGGGGGGACCCACATGGTGCGGCAGACCTCTCCTGCTGTGCCCACTGCTCCACTCAGCAGTGTACTTCTGTTGATCTGCCTATTCTTCTCCCTATTCTGCTCTGTCTGTGGTGAATCCTCTCACCCCCCACACCTCTGGACTGTACCCCAGTGCTTATATGCATCAATAAATAAATCTTTAAAAAAAATAGGAGTGACCCTATGTTTATTACATCAAGATCTACAATAACTAAATGTGGAAACAACTTAAATGCCCCAAAACAGATGAATGGATCAAGAAGATATGATCTATAAACAGTGGAATACTACTCAGAAATCAAAAAAGATAAACTCATGCCACTTATAGCAATACAGATGGAACTGGAAAGGATTATGCTCAGAGAAATAAGTCAGAAGGAAAAAGAAAAATATCAAATGGTTTCAGTTATAAAAGGAAAATTGATCAAGGGGTCAGAAAGACAAAATTAAAAGGCAAATTAGAGATCTGAGACATATAACAGGAGAAGGGGCGGGAGAAGGGTCAAAATAGGGAAGGGAAAAGCATAAGGGACAATGGTGATAGTTCATGGGTGAAGTAGCGGTGGGGGTTTTATGGGGATTACACCTGAGAGGAGAAATTATACAAAAAGGAACAAGGCTATAAGGAAAAAAAGAAAGCCACAATGCTAGAAAAAATAAATAAAAAGGGAGTGAATTCTAACAGATCAACACAGGCCAACATCTCTGGGTCCATGTACTTTCATTATCACTGGGAAGCGAGTAGGGAAAACAGGAAGGGAAAAATCATTGTGAGATACAACTTGAAGAATTTGCAAATAATTGTAACTCCTTGGATATTGATGATATTAGTATGAAGAGTTTATTACCAAAACTACACGGAACCTTGACTTATTTTAATGAAGTCATTCATAATGAGACAGACAGGAACATCAGGAACAGAAACCCAATTAAATATGTTGAAGGAATCATATTAGTTTTATCTATCTATTAAAAAATCAATAATTTGAACAAATATATTCTTATCCTCTTATGCAGTGTTTTTAATGTTGGCATTTTAAATGTAGAAGGCAACACTGTGGAGAGGAATAAGCATTAAGTTAGAAGGTCTGGATTGGATTTTTAGTTCCCAAGTTCACGTGTTTTGATCCTGAGAAGTTTCTTTCTTTTTTTGTGTGTGTTTGGTTTTGTTTGTTAAAGATTTATTTATTTATGCATACAAGCACTGGGGTACAGGCCAGAGGTGCGGCGGTGGTGGTGGTGAGAGGATTCACCAGAGACAGAGCAGGGAGCAGAACAGGTGAATCCACTGAAATACAGTGGTGAGGGGAGCAGCAGGGAAGACAGGAGAGGTCTGCTGCACCACATGGGTCACCTCCCTAGCCAGTGTGCTGCAGTGGTTGCGGTTTGCTTCATAGCGTGTTGCTTAACCCATTGCACCACCAGGGAGGCCCCTGAGCAGTTTCTTAAATATTTTTTAATCTTGTAGGAATATTAATATTTATCTTATCACCTCTAGCCATCTACTCATAATCCACCCATTCATTTACTTAACTGTCCACTCAACATTTATTGAGCATCTACTAAGAGCCAGTCACTGAAGATAGATCAGAATTACATTAGACTCAGACTTTACCCACAAGGAGTCCACAGTCTCTAAAGAGAAAGACATGAATATAAAGCAATGTAGCAAAACAAAGTGAGTCTTGTAGAGAAGACCTGTCCTGGTCACAGTGCTCAGAAAGGAGAGGTCCCCTTTACTTGGTGAGATTTTGATCAGAAGGACCACTCAAGGACACCATGAGGTGACACGAGTCTTGGTAAAGTATGAGAAATATTTCTCAGTGAATCTGGGATATGATTTGGGAAGGGTATTCCAAGCAGAGGAAGCACATAAGTAAATACTGAGAGGTATGCTTTGGTATAGTCAGCAAAATACCTGCAGTTTGATTTGACTGAAATGAAGGGTGGGAGAAGAATGCAACTAGAGGGAGTGATTTACCACGTTAAGGAGATTTGATTTATTGTATAGGCATTAGAAAGTTATCAAAAATCTTTAGGTTATAGTGAAATGATCAGATTTGCATTTGAGAAAGACTATAGTTTTAAAGTAGAGAATCAGCATGAGAATATTACAAAAAACTTGAAGACCCATTGCAAACTACAAATAATTCTATAAGTCATTATGTTTGCTTTTATTCTTAATTTAATATGAATTAGGATTTTTCTATATTATAGACCAAGTATAAGATAAAACATGATTTCAATATTATTCTTATTTAAACAAATAGCATGAAACAAAACATTTTAAAATCAGAAGTGAACTAGAATAACAAACTAAGAAAACTTACAAAAATGTCGCCTTGTTCCAGAACTCTTATTTCCACAAAACATGTTGCATGTGAAGGCTTCTAAAAAGAATAAATTAAAATATTGATGATCTTTGAAATTAATAAGCACTATTGAGAGTAGAGAGAGAGTGGAATCCTTGTGCAATGTTGATGGGAATGTAAAATGGTGTAGCTGCTATGGTAAGTAATATAGTAGTTCCTCAAAAATAAAATTTGATTTACCATGTGATCCAGCAATTCATTCCTGGGTATATATCCAAGATATCTTAAAGTTGGATCATAGAGATATTTGTAGAGCAATATTCACAATGGTGCAAAGATAGAAGTAATCAAAATGTCTAAGCCCAGGTCCAGAGCTGAAATCTTGAAAGATCAGACTGGGACATATTATTATGTCAGAAGAAATGAATCACGCAAAGATTACTGGGTAACCCCAAAGGTAAAGGAACCAACATGAAGGAGACAAAAGGCTTTTATAAATAAATAGTTACAAGCACCAAAAGAGTGATGACTGCATAGAATGACACAGTTTCAGAGAGCTCAGATCAGAAGGCAACCAGGTAAACTGAATTCCAAAGGAGAACAAGCCCTTCCCAAGAGAGGTGAGCCGAATGAGTATAGGAGAAAGTGGCAGGTGACCAAAGACAGGTAAAAAACAGAAACAAAAACCAACAGCTGACATGTTGGAAAGTTCTTTTTTTTTTTTTTTAAGATTTATTTATTTATAAACACAAGAGCTGGGGTACAGGCCAGGGTAGCAGGAGGTGAGAGGATTCACCAGAGACAGAGCTGGGAGCAGAGCAGGCAGATGGATTGGAGGAGAGCAGCAGGCAAGGAAGGAGAGGTCTGCTGTGCCATGTGGGTCCCCTCCCTGGCCGGGGATTAAACTCGTGCTGCTGTACCGTGGAGGCTTCACAGAGCTGCACTCAACCCACTACACCATCAGGGAGGCCCCATGTTGGGGAGTTCTTAAAGATGAGTGTGGATTATTGTAACATTTTAGAATCTCTAGGAACTTTAAAACACAAAAGGAATCTTGAATTTTCTCACCAGCTAATACCATATGCATCCATGACAGGGGACTGGAGTCAGGATGGAAGAATTGAGAACCCTTCACCCCCACAGGAATGCATCAATATGAAAACCATCTACTTCAAAGATCCTTGTTCATAAAAAGCAAAACCATACACTTTCAAAGAAAGAAAAGGAATATTCCCACCTCATGGTCCTAGACAAAGACCTGCTGCCACAGATGAGGGGTAGGAAATCCTCCAGTCTCCCCATCTCAGGTCTCTTTCACTAAGAGGAGGTAGAAATAAAAGCTATCTGTAAAGGAAGAAAATCTACTCAGGACCAGGATCCTGCACAAACACGAAGGAAAGTGCAACGACTGGAGGAGAGGTGAGAAACTTGCTCCCACCAAAGATCCCCCCCAGTCTAAAGCAAAGTTCATTGCTGTGAAAGAGGCAGGACACAGAGACTGGGAAGTCTTGGCACTGAAGCCCAGGTGCACAGGACTTACCTATCACTGGAAACAGAGAACTGAGAAAACCCATGTGCCCTGACATAATTACTGCATCAAGTAACAAGTAGCAGTAACACACTGTTAGCTAGGGAGGGGAAACAAGAGCATGAAGAACTGATGTGTTGGTAACACAAGTACACAAGACCCACTTGGGGTAGAGGCTGGAGCAGGAAAATTATAAAACCCTTTACTTACTACAATTCCACACTAAGTACAGGTGTCAGTAGTCTCCTGAGAGGCGAACCTTAAATTTATATGATAAACACAGCTAACAATAAATCTATTCACTAAACTGACAGAATAAGGAATGTGTCCATTTGCAGGTATACTATAACTAACTTTCACCATAGTCGCTGTTGTTCTTTTACAAATTTCAGGTATTTAATTTTAAAATTATAAGACACAAAAATCATATAAAACAAAATCACTGTCAGGAGCTAAAGCAGCCCACATAAGTAGAGCAAGAGATGCCTCAGATATTAAAATTATCAGATACTTCAAAATAATTAGGGTTATAACACATTAAAGACTAGCAGAAATAGTAGAAGGCTTGAATAGTAGAATTTTAACAGAAAGATGGAACATATAAAAACCAGTCAAGGGGCCTCCCTGGTGGCGCAGTGGGTTAAGCAACGCACTATGAAGCGGACCGCAGCCACTGCAGCACGAGTTCGATCCCTGCTGCCGGCCAGGGAGGGGACCCACGTGGCTCGGCAGACCTCTCCTGCTGTCCCCGCTGCTCCCCTCGGCAGTGTACATCTGTTGATCTGCCTGTTCTGCTCCCCGCTCTGTCTCTGGGGAATCCTCTCACCCCCACACCTCTGGCCTGTACCCCAGTGCTTGTATGCATAAATAAATCTTTAAAAAAGAAAAAAAAAAACCAGTCAAATAAATTCTAGAAATAAAAAAAAATGGACAGTATCAGAGTTGAAAAATTCTTTCCGTGTGGGCTTTTATGTCTAATAGGTAATTAGACACAGCAGAGTTAAGAATAAGTAAACTTAAAATCAACAGATATTATTCAAAGTGAAAACAGAGTAGGGAAAAACAACAAAATACAGAACATCCAAGAACCCTAGGGACAATATTATTATTATTTTTTTAAAGATTTATTTATTTATGCATACAAGCACTGGGGTACAGGCCAGAGGTGTGGGGAGGGGGTGAGAGGATTCACCACAGAGAGCGGGGAGCA
>JAGFMF010012279.1:2738453-2853020 GCA_019455555.1 Galemys pyrenaicus
CCCGCCCTGGCCGGCAGCAGGGATCGAACTCATGCTGCAGTGGCTGCGATTTGCTTCGTAGTGCGTTGCTTAACCCACTGCGCCACCAGGGGAGGCCCCCCTAGGGACAATATTAAATGAGCTCATAGATGTTACTGGAATAAAGCAGGCCAAGAAAAGAAGAGGTAATGGATTAACAAAAACAATTAAAAAGCAAATGACTGAGAAATGTTTCTAGCTAATTACTAGTAGATCACAGTCACAAATTCAACAAGCTCAGAGAACCCCAAGTAGCAAACATAGAAAAAACTACACCTGACCACATGATACCAAAATGCTATATACCAAAAATATAGAAACAAATCTGAAAGAAAAAAAAAAAACGCATACAAAAAAAAAAACAAACCATAATGGCATTATATGCAGAAAACAAATATATGACTTACTTCCCAAAGCTAGGCAAGTCAAAAAATAAAGCAGAGCAACTTCTTTAAAATACTTAAAGAAACAACAAGTGTTAACACAGAATTCCAGAATTCTAAGAACAGTGAAAATGTATTTCAAAATGAGGTGAGAATTTGAATTTCCAGAATAATGAAGGAAGGAAGTCAGCTAACTCTCTTGTAAAACAATGTAAAATTGGTGGAAAAAAGACAAAACAAAACAGCATTTCTTAAAAGTCTCTGGAAATTGTCATATGACTATACTGCAAATAGAGAAAATCAAATAGAAGTATCTGAACCATCACACCCTCTACTCTTCCCCAGCTCTGCAGTGTGATGCCTTATCACGTGTTACCAGGAAGAGGACTGTTCCAGCCCTCCCACCTCCAGGGCTACAGTTTCATTTCAGAAGGGGCGAGCTGTTGCTGCTTATCATCCTTCTCAACCAGTCACAGAGCTCTATTCTAGGAGGGCAAGGCTTCAAGGACCGGGTCTCTGATGGCCCATGTAAGCCCCACTCAAAACATTTATGTAATGCGTTGAATCTGCTTGGCTCTACAAAAGGGCAAGTATTTCTTCCTGTCTTCAAACCTCTAATTGGATCTCTCATCACATGCTGCTCTAATGCTTACTCGATAATAAAATTGTTTTCTTTTTTTTTTTAAAGACTAATTTATTCATGCATACAAGAGCTGGGGTACAGGCCAGAGTCAGGGAAGTGAGAGGAGTCACCAGAGACAGAGTGGGGAGCAGAACAGGCAGGTCAACTGAAATACTCTGCTGAGGGGAGCAGGGAGCTAGGCAGGAGAGGTCTGCTGCGCCATGTGGGTCCCTTCGCTGGCCCAGGATCGACCTCACGCTGCTGTGCTGCTGACGCTTCACAGTATGGCGCTCAACCCCCTGCGCCATAAAACTGTTTTCTTAATGCAGCTACCATATGACCCAGCAATCCCACTCCTAGGGATTTACCCAAAGGACACAAAAGCACTAATTCAAAGAATACATGCACCCCTATGTTTATCACAGCATTGTTTATAATAGGTAAGACTTGGGATCAACCTAAATGTCCAAAAACAGATGACTGGATCAAGAAAATGTGGTATATATACACGATGGACTATTATTCAGCAATCAAAAAAGATAAACTAGAGTCATTTGTAGAAACATGGATGGAACTTGAAGGGATTAAGCTCAGTGAAGTAAGTCAGAAGGAAAAAGAAAAAGACCGGATGGTCTCATTTATAGGAGGAATATAGGGGGTCAAGGAAATAAAATAACATCAACAACAACAACAACGAATCAAAACAAAAATAAACAGATAACTACAAAACAGACATTCTGCAGGGAAGAGGGAGGGACTGGAATCAAGGCAGGGAGAGGAAGAGCACAAGGGACTATGGTAATGGTGCACAGGTGAATTGGTGGTGGAAATTCTATGGGGGCTACATTTAGAAAAGAAAGCAAATATTGTAAGAAAAAAATTAATTGAAAAAAATTTTTTAAAGTTCATTCCTCAGAATTTCAAGTTTGCCTCAACCTATCCCATATCATGAAAACATCAAATTTAAAATATTCAATATACTTGTTAGGGGTGGGAAGGGTGATATTTGAAGAAGGGGGGAAAAAGGTCCAAAATGGAGTCATTTATGCCAAACAACACTTAACCCAACCTAACTGCAGTTTCAGCTTGTCCCCAAAATAAAATGTAATAATAACCAACCTAAAATTTTCTCGTCAGCACCAGTGAGATAATCTGCTTGATAAGATGCCCCTGCTGACTCTTAAAGCAGCTTTGTCTGAAATCTTCTTTTTCTTGTCCTATCCCCTTTTGACTCTAAAAACTTTCCTTTTTGTATAACTCCTTGCAGTGCCTTTCTACTTGTCAGATGGGATATTGCCTGATTCATGAGTTACTTAAGAAATAAGATTAGGATCTCTAAATTTATTTGGATGAATGTTGTTTTTTAATACATTTTATAACATTGCTAAGCATACTCTCCAATAATTTATACTGATGACCAGGATCTTAAGAATATGCTTATAAAAATAATTATAAATATCATATAACAAAACTTTTCATTATATGCATTTGAATTATGCCATCGAGTAAATAATAACCTTCTCCAAAATAATGATTTTCTCTCTTTCCATGGTATTTCTCCCTTAGTTCTCAAAAGTTACTTTGTTCATATTTGATTCATAAGGACTGTCAAATAAGTAATTCTTGTTAGAAAACAATTTATCCAAGTCAATTTGATCTAACTCACTTTATTAAATGATTCATGAATCAGGCAATATCCTATCTAGCAAGAAGAAAGGCATGCCAAAAAGCTGTACAAAACGGATAGAGCAAGATAAGAAAGAGAGTGGGTTATTTAGGGCAAAGCTGCCTTCCCTGGGTCAGGAAGGGTTTTTCAGGAACTGCCCCTGCTGACCTGGAAATTCCAGACTGACTAGTTAAGATTACATTCCTGGGAGGGGTTGAAACTGCATTTAAGTTAGGTACTAAGTCTTGTTTTGATAATTTGGGGGTCAGTACAAATAACTCCACTTAGGACCTGTTGTCTCCTTTTTAACACACTGGATGACAGAAATATATTTTAGATAAGGAAAAACAGTGGAATGTTTTATTATATTTCTATTGAAATTGTTACCAGAAAATATTCTTAAAATACTCATGAAATGTGGTAGAATTATTTAATACTAGGGTCATAACTTTAACTCAAAGACTGTTTTATTTATTTATTTATCTATTTTTTTGTTTGTTTATACATACAA
Source organism: Galemys pyrenaicus (assembly GCA_019455555.1). NCBI lineage: Eukaryota > Metazoa > Chordata > Mammalia > Eulipotyphla > Talpidae > Galemys > Galemys pyrenaicus. The sequence goes on from JAGFMF010012279.1 coordinate 2,741,654, forward strand.
GCCCTGGGGTACAGGTCAGAGGTGTAGGCGGTGAGAGGATTCACAGAGACAGAGTGGGGAACAGAATGGGCAGACTGACTGAAATACACTGCTGAGGGGAGCAGTGGGTGAAACAGAAGAGGTCTGCCATGCCACGTGGGCCAGCTCCCTGGCCAGCAGAGGGGATGGAACTCATGCTGCAGTGGCTGCGGTCTGCTTCATAGTGTGTTCCTCAACCCATTGCGCCACCAGGGAGGCCCCCATTAACTCAAAGACTGTTGCATCAGTGAGTTGCGTGAGTTATTAAGTGGATTAAAAAGAGGGCCTCCCTAAGGATTAAGTCTCAGTGCTATCACCACTGTGACCTGAGTTGGATCCCTGGCCAAGTTGCTGACCCACATGGTGCAGCAGACCTCTTCTGTCTCACCTGTTGCTCCCCTCAGCAGTGTATTTCAGTAAATCCGCCTGTTCTGCTCCCCACTCTGTCTCTGGTGAATCTTCTCACCACCACCCCTACCTCTGGCCTACACCCCAGTACTTGCATGCATAAGTAAATAAAAATAAATCTTAAAAAAAAGGCAGAGTAAGAAGGAATAGCACTTATCATAATTGAAATAGTAAAGAGATTTCAGAAAGATATAAATTTAAAGTAGTTTGCTGTGTATTTATATGTCTCACACTATTTCCCACATATCGACCACTGGAAACTTTTAAAATCACATTATCACATGACTCAGTATTTTCAATGGTGACATTTAAAGAGTCATGGAGATACGTTACTTGTGTGTTAATCTTCTATAATAGTCTCAGCTATCACATTATTTTAAATTATCACATATTTAAAATATTTACTCAATCATATTACCTTATCACCCAGGTCTCTGCCTTCATGTTCATAAGGTATTCTCCCTGGCCAGTCTCATGCCTTCTCTCCTGCTTATCTCCAAATTTTTTTCCAAAAATGGATAGATTTTTAGAAATAGAAGGTTTTCAACTACTGTTCTCATTTAATAGATATTTTTAAAGCAGCAGCCCAGGAAGAGTTAGTACTCATACCTAAGACAAACACATCATTCTGGTTTGAATAACAAATAGGGTAAAACAGGATCCTTAATAAAAGCTCATGGGTCCAGGGATCTCCATGAATGAATGAACCTCAGAGGGTTTGAATGCACTAACTGGAATGAATCTGCAACTATACCTTTAATTATTTTAGGCAATAATCCCTAGCTTTCACCAAAATTCTCAGAAGGATATATTTTTGTTCAAATAAACCCTTAACTTCTATGCCCTCTGACTGGCATGTATAAGATACTCAGTACACATTAGTTGTCTAATTGACTAGAATTCCTAACTAAGAAAAATTTAATTGAGGTAGAGCAAAATAGAGTGCAGTTTTCTCTGGAAAATAACCCTCACTATGTCCTGCTTCCCTAATACTCTACCTGTGTGGAGTTATGGGTTTATGTGAACAAAAATCCTTTGAGAATTTGGTGAAAGCTAGGGATTCTCACCTAGAAAAATTAAAAAGTATAGTTGCAGATTGATACCAGTTAGTGCATTCAAACTCTCTAAGGTTCATTCATCATCTTATAATTCCAAGTCCTGGATGAATTACACAATGCTGCGCTTGTCCATTAAACCAGTTAACAATGGTGTTTAAATTGCAATTTCATCTGCTTTAGGAAATCATCCATCTTTTATTTAACTTCACCATTTTATCTAATTAACAAAGGTTTAATAGTTAACAAATGCTACATTAATTAATTCAGAAAATCAGAAAATTAAAGTAATTCAGATTTTTAAAATATTTTAACTTTCATTAGTTTCATCACGTAAGACATACCACATTTAATTAAACCTGAGTTACCATACTTTGCTAAGTCCCACTACCAGGGAAAAATCTCAAGTGTATCCACAACATGTGCTGGAACATTGATCAAATCTGTGACTGGAAGCATAGGGGAAAAACCTTGTGCCCAAAACATGAGCAGAGAGCAACAGCACCATAGAATAGGTACTCAGTAAATATTTAATGAATCAATGAAAAGAAAAATATGTATATAATGCTATTGGAGGACAGAAAATCTCTGAACAGGAAGCCATCAGACATAAGATTAGCTGATAGGACATTCATCAATAGAGGGAGATACAGTGGTTAGGTCCTAGTCTAAAAGGACTTGTGTTTTTGTAGAACATTAACAAATAGCACCAACCTGATAATTATCAATGGAGATATTAAATACACTCTCTGTAGCTATTGAGCATTTCTTTTGATATTTTGGATTTGCAAAATATGGACGGACTTGCAAACACGGAAGCAACCCAAAGTTTCAGGAACAGACCTCAAGACAGAATAGTATTCTCTGCAAGCAGCAGGCCAGGTCATCTGTACCACAGATGCACATGATAACAAACTGTGTTTAAAACACACAAATTGTATTTGCAAATAATTTACATTCTTCAGGAGCACTTATGAATAATGATTCACTTTACTAATGGAGAATAAGCGCTCTCTTCCTTCCAAGATGGGGTCTTACTCACGTTTGTGCCTCAATTCCAATAAAGAGTGGCTGCTTGATAAATGACTGTGGATTTATATTTAAATATAATCATGAGCATTATTAAATATATTCAAGGAGAACCTTCCAACAAACCCTGCCAGTTATCTATTTGCTAAATTACCCAATACCACAGAGAGAGAATGACTTTCTCACCCTCAAAATTTCATGAAAGAGTAAATTTATCAGTTTGACTTCTAGGTACCATCTGAGACCTACAGGAATAAACACAGGAATTTTAGGTGAGTGTTCCCTTGGTAAGTGCTAGGACAAAGAAGGATCTTGCTATGCCTTAATTCTGCACCCCCTGAAACAAAGATCCTTGGTATTTTAGGGAGAGAAAAAAATCCCAAGGTTCAGACCTTCAGTGAAACAGTGAATTTAACATTTACCTTACCTGGCACTGGGGTTTCTTTGTGTCAGGTGTTTTTTTCCTAGCAGCTGAGGATGAAGGCTTGAGAGAGACTGTGGAAGCTTAAAAAAGAGGAGGTATTTTATTATAAATTCTATTTTAAACTCTTCATATTATGATCCACTTATTAGGTGGACTACTAAGCATGTCTTAAAATGGTGTTGTAGAAGAATATTTAATGAAAAAGGAAGTGCTCATTTAAATTTTTCCTTCCTTTATGATATACTGAAAGTGTTCATGTAATTAATAAAAGTGTCACCTGGCACATAAGGACCTGGACTTGGTGGACTGAAACCTAGAAATAAATGCCAGTGTTTATGCAACCCAATCCCACATCATTACACAGAAATAGTCTTTTTTTTAATTTTAGTATATCTTTGTCTTTTTCATTTTTTAAAAATTGCAGTACGTCCTTGTCAGTGTGTGTGTGGTACAGGGTTCCGCACCTCATGTGTAGTCATCAGTTCTCCACCACCAAACAATGCATAGACCTCTACTATTACACAGAAAAGTTCTTACTTTCTAAACTTCTCCTGGTTACATCAGGTACTCCTCTTGGTGGAAAAAGAGTGTAGAAATTTTTCAGAATGGTCGAGCCCATCCTCATAACACCAGAACATACAGGTGTTTCCTCATGGGTCATCTGACTAATAATCCGACAACGACCCTGGAAAAGACTGTGAATAATTGAATCCGAAAGAAACTTGGAGTTTTTTTTTTGTAATTCATTAATTTAATGACATATGACTTATTAAAGTATAAAACTAAATGTAAACATTCATAAACTAGGTTAAGTATAAAAGATAATGCACAGACACTATACATATAAGAATGGAGTGAATTTTTTTTTAAACTTGGAGTTCTTAAATGCAATGTTTTTCTACATAAAAACAAAGGTTGTTTTGTTTATAACTTCAAAAAAGAGTGTCCACCTGAATCGTCTTAAGTTCCTGGGTAACCTGTAGCCAGGTTCCACTAGCCCCCTAATTCTAGAATTTGACACAAATATGAGAGCTGGGCATAATCACTGGTTGTTGCTCTCAGCCAGGTTTCTAACAGAAAATGTGAATGTTTATGTTGTATACTCACAAATGTGATAAATACGAGGAAATGAGACTTTAAGTTGTCAGAAATAATGGTTGTTCCAGCCCTGAAAGAAAAGAAGGAATTCAGAGACCACTACGAAAATGTACTGACTCTTACAAAAGTATCACTGAGACCATTATGCGCTGGGATAGAGATAAAATGAGCAAAACTGAGAGTCCCGTATGTATTTTCCACTCACAAGTATTTCTTGAACATCTTCTTTGTGCCAATGTAGGTTTGCAGGAGAAGCAGCAATAGTCTTTAAAAGCAACCATATAGTCTATTTGTGCTCTAGCTGAGAGTTTGAGGAATGCGTAAAGCACAAGACAGCGCTTAAGTAAATGCAGTGGTATAGGCAGACTAGTTGATGAGTCATTGATTCATCAAATATTTATTAAGATTATTAAACAGTTTGGCTTCCGTGCTCTGCTTCCATTTTTCCATCACTCTCTGGGTGTCTGTGAGGCTCCCGGCACTTTTCTAAGATCTCCTCCATGACATTGATCATCCATGGCCTTAGCTGATCCAAGGTCAAGTAGCTCATTTGATCAAGTAATTTCTACTACAGAGCCATAGGGATATTTTCCTAAATAAGACTTGAGTTTTAACTTCAGCCTTTCAGAGACGTCTAGAACAACAGCCAAGTCTTACATTCTCACCTTGTTATTTACTTATAAGCATCAGTGCAAGGTACTGTGTGTTACCAAGCAATGGGCTGTGAAGATGAATGAGACGTTAACCCTGTCTATAAAGGGCCATGGCAGCTACTAAGGAGAGATCAATACAGGAGCAATGTTAATCAGAGCAGTGAAGAGTGGGGCAGCCACAGGCCCAAGCGCCAAGAGGCCCAAGTGATCACCCATCCAGGTGCCATTTATGCTCTCCCAAGGCTCTGAGGAACAGATGCTTGGTATTAGTGGCTCTTTGCATCTAAACTTAACCCAAGCTCCCTTAGCGAACCCCAGCCTAGACGACCCCCAGAAGAGTGAAGTAGAGTAGCAGGGTGACCCAATACTGACAGAAGCAGGGGCAATGAGCGAGACCCCCAAGGTCTCCAAGAAAGGAGACCACCAAGAGGCCACCAAGAAAGATGAAGCTCTGTAGAGAGGAGGCAGGACTCTGAGGTCCAGCTACTCCACCCACCTGAAGAATCTCTCTTCTTTCATGACTTTCAACGGTCTAAATCTAATTTTTCAGGAGCTGGCAGGTGTCTTTAAATTCATATAGATCATTCTTCAGTGCTTAGAGGGAAGCTGATGGAAGGTTACTACTGTCCCACTCCACCAAGGGCCAAGGCCTTCCAGTGAGTTGTCACTTAGTGGCCTAGTCCAGTAATGAAGGGTACTGGCGATTCCAGGTCAGGCTGGAAGACAGAGCATCAGCAGGCACAAGCTGACAGTGTGGACTGCCAGATCCTTAAACAGCTTCTCAAGCCACATCCAGCACCAGGCTCTTGTACTAAGAAGACAGGTTCACCAAACTGACTTACAGGGGCCAAACGCGTCCTCATAGCTTTTAGATACCTCCCTTACTATATTTTCACTCCTGTGACATTAGATCAGTTTACTACACCCTCCAGGTTGTAAAAGTCTTTTATCGCCAATAAATCTAACAGGCATGTCAGCAAAGTCACTAGATTCATCCTAAAATCACTGTGCCAGGTCATTTCTCTAGGCAATGACAGTTTTCTTCTCGAGTCTTTGAGGCTGTCTAGAGTATTGAAAGATCCACCTACCTCCTCTTGCCTAAATTAGTTTTGCCATCTCTCGATGCCACACACACTCCACTCTAACCAAAGGCCACACACTTTTCAGAGCTTGCTATTACACCATCTGGGTTACTTACTTCTCTGGACTCCCCATCAATCTGGGTCATCAAAAGCTGGCTTTGTACTTACTTTTCCAGGAAACCTCTTATCACTGACCTCAATTATTTCACATGTCTTTCTATAAGTAACTTGTATTAATATTGATTTGCTTTTTCTATGCATTCTATTCTAGAAGTGTATTTTTTTCATATATTCCTAAGCTGTCAATCTTCAGAGACCATTTCCTCCAGTCCACTTTTTTTTGTATACTCCTTTTATTCCAACCATTTCCACAATTTTCAAGATACATTTTAAGTTATGAATTTCTATGAATTAGCAGATGATGAAATCAGTTTCATAAGTCTCTTACCATCATTTCCAAATGAACTAGATTACAATCTAAGAAAACTGAAACTAACAGTATCTTAGATAAGGACCTTCCTGAAATCCTCGCAGTTGGGGGTAGGCATGAATAAGCTAGGCTATGATATAAAATATATTTCTTTTTAAGTGGTAGCCAGAAAACTATAAGAAATATGACCAGATTTCATAATAACTGTCTAAAGCAAGAACATTAGCAACATTATCGTATTTGGACTCCACTAGCAGTTACGTTGAGGTTACTGGTTTATTTCCCCTTGGCATCTGATGTCTTCCCTGCTGGCTCCAAGCACAGCTAATCCCCTGCCCTCCATGAGACCCTGCTGCCTCCTGGATCACAGGGTAACCAGCATGCTGTGTTCCACAGTGACCCTGCATGTCTGGGTCTTGACATCCTTGGGCCCCCTGTTATGCGCTCCCCAAAACCCAAAGATAACTGCTAAGCTCTTGGTGTACATAAATGCATGCACCTGGCTCCTTTGGGGACAGGTCCTCATATCCTCATATAATAATGCAACTGACCTTATTATTTACTGGGGAGAAAGACTCAGGAAATTAACATTTCTTTGAGTTCCCTTTGAGTTCATGAAAGAACACTTGAACCCATAGCCTTAAATTACTAACTTAGTTGAATTTTGAAAATAAAGCAACAAAAATTCAACATTTTGAAGAAATGAGTCCTGTGAGAAAAAATTCAAATGGCTATTATCCAAGGTGATAGTTATTGTAATAAAAACACTATTGTAAAAGATCAATTAAAATGAATACGATACTACAATTACAGTTTTTCATATTCTTGCCTTATATATAAATAAATAAATAAACATTAGGGATTATGTCCTTACATTAAAAAAATTCCTAATGCAAATGCCTCACCTTAAAAAATGACTTAGAAAATGGTGGTGAGAGACTAATGGGGATTACACCTGAGGGGGAGACATACGGTACAAAAATGAACAATGATGTAAGAAAATCTAAAAGTTTAAAAATTTTTAAAAATGGTTGAGACTTTATAATTATTTTGATCAAAATATAGAAATGAAATAATGACGTGGGGAAAGCTTGAGCTTTTTACATTGTCATGGTAATAATCGATATTTCTATATTTTTGTACAGTCATAACATTCCACAAATACTTTGTTGTGGAGCCACAGATGACTGTGTTGGTGCCATCAGTTGCTCTTACAACATTTGGAAAATGATGATTATTTCCTTATCTTATTTGCTGTCATTTAGCCAATGTAGAGAAAACATTAGATAAATGAGTTTTCTTTTACAAAGGAAGCTATAACTTGATGGAGTTCATTTTTCTAGAGCTTATATATTAAGTACACACAGCTGGAACTGAAATTCCCTGGAAAATTGAGGGATGCCCATCTTTCTAGCACAATTACATAAAGAGTCTTACAAGTTTAGCACGGAAGCCCTTCAACCTCAACAAAGGCTCAGGGGGTAGTTAACAAGATATCTATACAATTAGAAAGAAAATCCTTTCATGAAAAATACTAGCAAAAAAATTGAGAATACACAATTGCCTAACTTCCAGAAACAAACAATAGTAAGGAGTAAGTGAATTAGTGAAAAGATGGGTAATTGGGAGGCTAAATTATTAAGATCAAACCTCTAGTGATTTCCAGGGATGAGCTGGTCCATAAGCCCTACTCCATTGCAATTCTGCATCCCAAGAGAGCAAAGAGCGTCCTGCATGTGTGACTTGACAAGCACCCAATAAATGTTTATAAGAGTTGGGGCCTCCCTGGTGGTATAGGGGTCAAGTCTCAGCGCTTCCACCATTAGGGCCCACTGCCATGGCCTGAATTGGATCCCCTGCCAGGTAGCTGACCCACATGGCCAGCAGACCTCTCCTGTCTCACCTGCTGCTCCCCTCAGCAGTGTGTTTCAGTCAGTCTGCCTGTTCTGCTCCCCACACTCTGTCTCTGGTGAATCCTCTCACACATACCCCCCAATCTCTGGCCTGTACCCCAGTTTCCATATGCATAAATAAATAAATCTTCAAAAAAAAAACTGCTTTAGATACCTATTTCTAGATACATCCTATTGATTGTTTCTCTAGGGAGTCCTGACTAATACTGATGTTGATTGAGAAATACCAGTCCAGATGATCTCCAAGTCTTCTCCCTTTAGCTGAAAAGCCAGTGGCTCTATCTGTTCTGTATACAGCTGTGGCAGCACAGAGGAGTGAAAGAGCACTAAATGCAGGATTCTCCTCCCACTTCTGCCACTAACTAGCTGTGTGAACGAGACAGAGAGAGGGGGAAAGAGAGAGAGAGAGAGAGAGAGAGAGAGAGAGAGAGAGAGAGAGAGAGAGAGAGAGAGAGAGAGAGAGAGAGAGAGAACGCATAAAGATTCACAGGGAGATGGGAAGCATGGTTGCCTGCCTCCCAGCACCCCCTGCCCAGTTGTGCCTGCCTGGTGTGCACGTGCATCTGGTTTCCTGAGAGAGCACTAAAGCCTGAAAAGTCCACTGAGGGCTCCGGGACTCTCCTTTACCTATCTGCCCGAATCCACAGTGGACCTGCCCTGTGTGTGCCGGCACAACCAGTGTGAACAGTGCCATATGGATGAGTGTCATAAAGAAGTTATCAACCAAGGTAGTAAGGAGTTTCAAAGAATGGAGACCTCACATATGAACACGACATAGTTCTAAGCAATAGGCAGGATGTAACTGGAAGAGAGGATCTGAGAGGCAAAGACAGATAAATCTTCTAATATATTTAACCAACTACTCATTTATTTACTGATTCTAATGGAGAAACTCAGTATACCAAATATAACAATATAACCCATAGTATCAATGATACAACCTGTAGTAGCGATGTAAGGAAGAGTGGACCAGAAAATCTATTTTTTCTTTTGGCCATGAAAAGAATAATGGGAGATTCCTGTTGAGAAAAAAAAATTCATCAGAACTTAGAACATTCCAGGTATGATTATGTGAATACTCAAAATGCAGCTGTAATCCATTTACATTCTATGATGGTCTTAATCCTTTGGGGCTGCAATGAAAGAATATATGATACAGTGAGTGGCTTATAATAACAGACATTTATTTTTCACAGTGCTATAGGCTAGAAAGTTTAAGGTGAAGCCAGCAGATTCAGTGTCTGGGAAAAGTCTGCTTTGGGCTTCAGAGAGGCCATTTCACTGAGTCCTCACACAGTGAAGGAGGAAGCAGTCTCACCTCTTCAGCCCTTTAGAAGGCATCATTCCCAGGCATCCCTGGTGGCACAGTGGGTTAAGCAACACACTATAAAGCAAACTGCAGCCACTGCAGCATGAGTTCAATTCCTGCCGCTGGCCAGGGAGGGGACCCATATGGCGGAGCAGACCTCTCCTGCCTCACCCGCTGCTCCCCTCAGCAGTGTGTTTCGGTCAGTCTGCCTGTTCTGCTCCCTGCTCTGTCTCTGGTGAATCCTTTCACCTCCCTGGACTCTGGTCTTATATGTATAAATAAAAATAAATTGTTAAAAAAATAAAAGGCATCACTCCCAACCATGAACTAACCATCTCCCAAATACCTCTGAATACCATCACATTGGGGATTAGGCTTCAGCATATGATCAAAGGGGACATGGGCAGTCAGTCTATAGGAATAATCAAAGGAAAAATGCATTACTTTCTAGGCCAACAGTCCCTACTTGACCTAACAGAACCACTCATGAGTTCCTTACCTCCATTGCCCACTTTCACTGCCTACTCTATTCTCACCTGAGAGACTGCAGAAGCTGAGGCTCTCCTGTGGGAAGGAGCTACTGGGCTTCATAGCACTTTTCAAGTCTTCTGAAATTCTCCTTCCCCTTAGGGAGATCTAGCATATGATTATACCTATGACGGGTATAATCCCCCAACCCTGGTAATTTGGCCCTGATAAACTCAGAGGTTGAAACTTCAAGGATACCCAGACCCTTTTACATGTGAACCCAAAGAATGAAGCTTTGAGAAAAACTGGAGTTGCCTCGCTGCCTACCCAGCCTCAGTGGTGACTTCTGGTTTCTTCCATTTGCCCCAGTGGATGCTTTCAAATAACAAGAGTCTCCTCAAGGGTGATACCACCTGCTGCTCACCTGATTCATGTTTTCCACAGCCCTTTAGGCAGAAATACCACACAAATCTAAATATTTCTTTTTGAGTGGGCTGGAAGACTTTCGTCACCACAATCATTGTAGCCAGGGTGCCGGCCTTATATTTTGTATCACAGAATCCCTAATTTCCCACAAGCATTAGTGTCCTGCCTTAAACAGCTCAGTTTACTGGAGTCCCAATTCCTACATCTAGAAGGCAGCAGTACTATTTCTCAGGGCTGCATCTTGCTTCAGAGGCCCTTCCAGAATATCTCTGAATCCAAAACTCCTTGCTTCCCAGCCTTGCCCTGCCTCTTCGGTTAGAGAACTTGAATTCTGATGCCAGGCTAGTTTGGACTAAAGTAGTATTTTCTAAACTTAGTTATTAAAAGCCACCAGGTAGACTCATTAACAATACAGATTTACAAACCTTTTTCTTAGAAGGCTTTTGGTCAGGATACGTGGGGTGAAGCCCACACGATTTTAACAAATGCCTTACGTGATCCCTGGTAGTTTTTAGCATATAGGGAAATAATAAGTTAGCCCATTTTCTTTGCCCTCTTAGCACATCCCTGGTCATTTGGATTTTTAGTTCCAATCCTTAGTTCCAATCCTAGCCAGTCTCAATTCTTTCTTCCATGGTTTCAGCGTTACACATATCCTGAGCATGACACTTCTTTTACCCAAAAGGACCTCCTCAACCTATTATTCTAGCACGTGCTTCACAGACATATACCCTAACCAAGAGTTCCCACCCTACCTTCCTAGCCCTTTGGATCAGTACAGAAGATGGCAGGTCCATCTCAGAAGAGAATTCTCCACACTCTGTGGATATGGTGATTTAATCTCTGGTACTTCCTGAAAAGACACCAGCTCTTTATATCCATTAATGTCTTTTGGTCCTTGTTGGCAACTTCCTTTTTGCTGTATAGCTTATGCTGTAACACCCTATACATGCTAATTCTTGCACTTCAAAACAATATATAGTCTTGACCACACTGGCATATGCCTAGATTCCTTAATAATTTTCCTACTGTCTATTGTATATAAAATTTGTATGTCCACTTTAATCACAAACCTAGTACTTATAAGGCTAATCACTTACTTAAGACCTTTATTTATACAAATCACTTATAAACATATAAAATATATTTAGGTTTCTCCCTGAGAAACCTACCACTCAACTTCTTTCTTATTCTAATTTATCCTTCACAGCACTAAATCCACAGATATACATTAAGCAAAAATAATAATTACCATATTAATAAAATAAATGAGAGATTTAAGTATACCACCACAACTGGGTAATAGTGAGAACTTATCAATCTCAAAGGCTAGAGTACTTGGAAATCACTTTTAGGGTAATTTAGTTTATCAACTATGAAATGTCCCAAAAGAAGAAAAGCCTGTTTTTTTAGCACCTTGGGTGACCCTACACATAGAAAAGAATCGTATATCAGTCTATTTGATAAGTCAAAAATAAAACTGAAAAAGCAAAGACACAACCAAACCTAATTTTCTTGCCTGTCTGAAAATAATGAATGTGACAGTTGGTAGAAATGTAGAAGGTGGTGTTTCCCATGTTTATGTTGGCATACATCTGACACAGGAGGGGTTTTATGGTTAATTTACTAAGGAATACAGAAGTTAGTTCTTTTGTCTAGGATTTCTGTTTCTAGAGAGCCATCTTACAAATTGCTGTAATCTTTTCTGAGGATTCTTTCTTTTGAATCAACTACATTATAAAAAAAAAAAAAGTTCAAACAGAAAAAGGATAAGAAGGATGTGAGTTAAGAAGAAGTTCGTGTCTCCCTGGTGGCGCAGTGGGTTAAGCAACACACTATGAAGCAATCCTCAGCTGCTGCAGCATGAGTTCAATCCCTGCTGCCGGCCTGGGAGGGGACCCACATGGCGGAGCAGACCTCTCCTGCCTGGCCCGCTGCTCCCCTCAGCAGTGTGTTTCAGTCTCTCTGCCTGTTCTGCTCCCTGCTCTGTCTCTGGTGAATCCTCTCACTGCCCTGGATTCTGGCCTGTGCCCCAATTCTTGTATGTATAAATATTTAAAAAAAAAAAAAGGAGAAGTTCATGAGCCTCCCTGGTGGCACAGCGGGTTGAGTGCCACACTGTGAAGTGTCTGCAGCACAGCAGCAAGAGTTGGATCCCCGGCCAGGGAGGGGACCTACATGGTGCAGCAGACCTCTCCTGCCTCGCCCACTGCTCCCCTCAGCAGTGTACTTCAGTCCATCTGCCTGCTCTGTTCCCCCACTCTGTCTCTGGTGGATCCTCTCACCTCCCACAACTCTGGCCTGTACCCCAGCTCTTGTATGCATAAATAAATAAGTCTTAATACATCTTTAAAAAAGTAAAAGACAATTAATGGCAAGTATATGTAAATTTTAAAATATTTTAATTAAAAAAAAAAGTAAAAGAGAAGTTCATTTGGTAAGTGCCCAGTACTTACTAAGCTCTATGCTTGGTGCTTTGTGTATTTCAGGCAGTCAGGACAGTACCTTATACACAAAAGCACAAAGCTCTGGGACATGAAGCAACTTGTTCCAGGTCACCCAGTGTAAGAGTCAGGATCCTAACCAAGGCTGGTCTGCCTCCAGAGACAAAGTGCTATTACCAATATCAAGTTACCAATTCAACTCAAGAATTGGTATCTGGACCAGGCACTGTTCTAGCACCAGGGACACGGCATGGAACACAAGTAAAATGCCTGCTTTTGAGGAGCCTTCTGTTTAGGGGTTTCCTAATCATTATGTGGGACACTTAGGGTCAGTTAAGGTATCTTTAAAATGTCAAGTGGGACACTGAGAAAGAAACGGCAATACTATGAGGCCTAACTCAGCAAGAACCCCATCCAGAGATATTTTGTTATCATTTTTATAAGGCTATCTAGGACAGGACAGTGCTTTTACTTTATTTCAGCATCAAAGAAAGGCAGAGAAAACAAGCAGGTATTGTATGATATTAAAAAGAACCTAATTAATGTCTCATAAATGTTAATTTCATGATTCATCTGCTATTACTACTCCTCCACAACACCAAACCACATTATATATCATTAGAAATCAGGGTCCACTTTGATAATTATTTCTTGTATCATATTTAATAAAAGAAATTATATTCCCCTTTCTGCAATAGACACTCCATGTTGCTGCATCTACAGTTCTTATTCTGGCCTTCCCTTGACCCCAAAGGCTTTGGAGAGGAGTTTGCAGTGGCCACAATTATAAAGGAAATTGAATTTAGCAAGCCCTTTCCAAGAAACTCCAAAGTTTGTTTACATATGTGAGCTATGTAAACTCATTCTTGACTATCAAATAGAAACCTTCTTTTGTATTCCCAATTTTTTCCTCTTTTAAGGATAAAATAAAAATCAACTAGGGATTATTGTCCTAAATTCTGGTGCATACTTACCTAAAGTTTCAGGTGAGAGTCAATTTTTCAGAGAAAAACCGCTTAGGGCTGCACAAGTTTAGAGACTAAGAAATAATTCAGTAGATTATCTCAAAAGGGATTTCTATAGTAAAAAATCATTTCATAAAAATAGTAGAGTTATACCCAGGAACAAATGGACTGGTTTTTAAATATATATAAAGAGGAACGTCCCTCCAACCCACTACAGTATCAGTAACCTGTATCCCAAAGGGTACTGTCAGCAGCCAGCTTTCTATTTCCACACGCTCCAATCTATGGTCACTCTCTTGGTATACTTGGCCTTGGGCCTGAACTACTTCTCTGACAACACAAACTCTGAGCTCTTTCATGTGATCACCTCACGTCACCTTTCAGATTTCCTCTTCTAACCTCGGTGGTGCTGCCTGAGGCTCCCCTTTGTGGCCTTCTGCCTTGAAAGCACCCAGGCTTGATAATGGCACAATATCCCAAGATCTGTGCTAGCGGAGTCCAGCAGTCTCTGTCACGAGAGGAGCCATCTTTCAAGTGCAATTTGAAAATTCTTACAAACCTCAGAAAACTACCTTACAAGTAAACAGGACTCGAGACAGGCCGGGAGAGCCATAATGACAGCGGATAAAATGGACTTCTAGCTAAAAAAGGTAACAGGAGACATAGAAGACTCTATAAAAGGGCCAATAAATACACGAGGAAGCAAATTATCCCTTCATTTGGTGCCTATATTTTGATGAGTGTTGTGTCTTCCTGCACTTGAAAGATGGTTGGGGGAAAATGGGAAGGTGGACTATGGTATAGGACTACAGGGGTCTTGGTGCGTGTGGTGACCTGGACCTGAGGACACGCGATCTTACACTTCTGAATCACACACAGTGCTATAAAGCAATGTAACCTCAAAGCAACAGACAGATACAGACAGACAGAGAGGTGACAGATATTGCAATCCGTCTGCACATGTCCAGGCGACAGAGACACCAGGCAGAGTTCAGCTGGGTAGCTCTTTTCCTAAAGCATCAGGGCCGTGACTTAAATCTTCAGAGTAAGACAATCACTTAGGGGATTAACCAGCACAGGACTGGGGATCTCACTGGGTCTAGGAGTGGAGGACGTCCCCAGAGGGCATGCTGTTAGCTATTCCCAGAAGGCAAGCTGCAACTGGTGACAGAGGTCCACCATCAGGTGGTTGTCCCGTCAACACAGAGCTCAGGCCCCAGAGAGAGAGAAGTTGCTAGATGGTGGTGATCCAGGCGGCAGTCCGCATCAGGAAGGAGTAGGTGCAGATTACCAAGCCAGTGTCTCTGTCACTGGTACTGGAGTACAAATTTTGAGCTGGAGTACAGGAATGTGGTTCAGGATGGGAACGCAGAGGGCATGGAAACTGAAGGGCATTCACTAACCTAGGTGCGATGGTCATGTGATCCCACTTAATGCCCACAACAACCACGCAACATAGGAATTATTGCCCCTGCTAGATTGGAGAGAAAATTGAGTTCAAAGAGGCTGTCCAGTTCTGCTAAAATCAGAAATTAACCTCAGGACAGTCTGGCTCCAAAGATATTGCTATCTTCACATTGTCATTTGTCACAATTACGACTTTTAATACCAAATCTTTAAGAACAGAATTCACAATACTCATTTCTCCCCATGTCATTATTTTCTCCCTTCAAATTTTTATGTGCCATAAGTTAGAAACTTTAAAAAATAGTTTCGATTCACTTCTTTTGGTTCTGGGAGGAGGAGCAGAGTTACATCTATCTGGGAGTAGTGTTTGGAGGTAACCCAAAGGGAAACCAGGGTGTTAGATGCACAAAAGTGACCTCATCTTCTGAGGGGTCCCCAGAGGACACAGGTGCACCTAAAGCAGAGACCGACAGTTGAAGAAGGGAGCCAGGGTATGTTTGGAGAGCCCAGGCTGAATGCAGAAAATGAGATTTCTTCAAGGCTCTTTTCTCAGTCTCCCACAGCATTTCACAGACACACATTGCATGTCTTGAGACTGGTCTGCTTCAGTCCTAAGAAATTGGAAGAAGGATACGTGAACATAAAGATTGGGGGAGGGAGGTGTAAATAGGTACTGTGATTCTCCTGAGTTTTTAAAATTTATATTTTAAGAAAAATGAAAATTATGTAAACATGTCTCCAATTCTCCTCATACCTTTCATCCTTTTAATTAAAATATGTGTCAGCCATGCATCCTTTCCACCTTTGATAATGGAAGATCCAGACAGTGACCTTTTAAATTAAGGACTGAAGTTTATTTGGTATTTCGGAGCACCATCTGGTGGATTAATTAACAATGACAGCCCAGAAGGAAAGGGAATCTTAAAATGACTAAACAATGAGTAATGGAACCCTACAGTGTTCATGCCTTCTCTTTTCTTTTCCTTCTCTCTGAGCTGTCACTTGCTCATGTACTCTTTCCTACTTTTCATTTCCTTTCCAGTCACTCCTTCTCTACTACCGTTGTTTACACCTTAAGCTTATTTACCCATGCCTCCTGTCTGTGTCGCTGAATCCGCAGCGTGGCTAAGGAGGTTGCTTAACTATGCCTAATTTAAAAATCTAGATTTGTAAAAAAATGTATATTAATAAAAAAGGAAAAAAAATTTAAAAAAAATCTAGATTTGTAAATTTCAACTAGAAAGGCAAACAAACATTTGAAGTTGCAAAATTTGATTCTCTTCCAGAAACTGGATCTTTCTGCCCAGATGTGGGTGTAAACTTCCCCCTAGGGGTTTTGTTTGTCTATTTAACAGAGAAACAATAATTATAACAGAACCTCTCTTGCATATTTTATTTGTAAATAATGACTAAGGTTGACTGATTTCAAGTACTTCAGCCTGTTGTTCTGAGGCAGCTGCCCAATGGCTTCTGAGAAACAGAAGAACCTTCTTAAAGGTCTCCTCTTTCAAATAAAAATATGAATGAGTTGAATAGGACAAGTGAAAGATATTAGGGAGTGGTGACTTATCCACAGGAGTATATGGTTATTCTGATCTAATTAGCTCTTCCAGTTCATCAGGACAAAGCAAACTCATTGATTTTTATGAGTGATCTTTATGACTTTAAATGTTAGCTAACTTTCAAAAAATGACTACAGGCCAGAAGTGGGCCCTAGCCCAACCTCTGATCTAAAGTTGTAGGAATTTGAATTTTATTCACAGGAAGATCAGGTATGAACAAGTAAGTAGTCTGTAGCAAAAACCCCCTGTTGAATCCGACCAGATCGCTGTTACCATGCCTAAGGCCCTCTCCTGCCTCACAACCAACACGACGATATCATAAACCCCCATTGCTCAACACAGTCGTATTACAGGCTGATGGGGAGTTCAGAGAAGCTACAAGCAGTCTTCGTCCCAGTTACTTTCCATGTGCCTTGACATAACCTGAGATTTTCAGATTTGGGGTTCAGCTAGAAATAGCTTAACCAGACTTAGGGATAACAGTTATGGGCTCTAAGGGGTTGAGGTTTGCACTGCATGTCCAAACAAATGATTCTATAAGTTTAAAAATACACTGAAGGGCCTCCTTGGTGGCGCAGTGGGTTAAGCAACACACTATGAAGCAAACCGCAGCCACTGCAGCACGAGCTCGATCCCTGCTGCCGGCCAGGGAGGGGACCCACATGGCGCAGCAGACCTCTCCTGCTGTGCCCGCTGCTCCCCTCAGCAGTGTACTTCAGTTGATCTGCCTGTTCTGCTCCCCGCTTTCTGTGGTGAATCCTCTCACCCCCTCCCCACACCTCTGGCCTGTACCCCAGTGCTTGTATGCATAAATAAATCTTTTTAAAAAATAAAAATAAAAATACACTGAAGTTTAAATTTAAAATGTCTTAGCTCCAATTCTGGCCAACTTGTCCTACACACAGCCTCCTGTTTCATACACTCTTCTTGGACAACCCAGGGGCACTTGGGTTGCACTTGGGTTACTGCTAACTGATTTAGGGAAGATATTGATGCCATTAACTTATTTTTCAGAGAAAAATAATAACTTCTTACCTCAGAGTTCTCTGGAAAACAGTGCAGGCTTTTTGGTTTTGTTTCGGTTTCTGTTTTGGCATGGCAAAAACTCATAGAGGACACACAGTGATACTTCAACAATAAATTTCATGAAATAATATATGAAGGGCACCTTTGGTCAGGAGGTCATAGCAAAATACTATAGATCACGGCTTAAGCAACAGACATGGATCCTCTCACAGTTCTGGAGGCCGAAGTCCAGGTCAGGCTGGCTGGTTCTGCTCCTAGCGTGGCCTCTTCCTGGCTTGCGCACAGCCACCTACTCTCCATGTCCTCACATGACCTTGCTTTGTGGAGTGTGTGAAAAGCACACCAACGAGCTCTCTGGTGTCTTGCTTATAAGAACATTATTCTTATTGGAGCCCCACCCTTATGATTCATTCAACTGTAATTACTTCCTAAAGAGTTCCATCTTCAAATGCACAGGGGGTTAGGGCTTCAGCATAATACTTTGGTGGGGACACAAGCTTTCAGTCCACAGCAAAGGAGCTCCATTATAGTTTATCATTTGTAAAATGTCTCTCGAAACTAAAATAATTAAAGCATCTGTTTTCATGCAAATAAGAAAAATTGTAAAAAAAAAAAAAAGAAAAATTGTGCCTTTTTAAAAGTATAAATTCTAATTCTGGATATTTTCTCTTAGCCAAATTACTTTAAGCTCCTTGATCCTGACTTCCAGTCAGGGTGATATTTTAAGACTCTAATAAAGAACACTTGATGTTCACTTTTATGTTTGCTTTTCTTTTTATAATATCTCAATGTAGTCTCTGAAACAGTTCTTCCTTTATTGTTAAATAATTCCCAAGCTGTAGTTTTCCATAGGACTTCAAAGCAATACTCACCAATGTGAGCACTGGGTATGACTTTTTTTTTCAGAATTTGATTTAGAACTCCAAGAAGCCATCCATTTCTCATTTCTACTAGTACATTGGCCTTAGTAAAAGTCCAAACCTCTCAATTTTATCTCTGTTCTTTAGGGAATGAGTTATCAACAAACATGGTTTTGATGACTAACAACTTGCAATATTTTCATTTACTTATGATTTTTAAAAATGGAATCCTTTAAAAAGAATAATAAAAATAAAAAACCAAAAACACAACACAACAAAAACAAAAAAAACAAGGACAAATCAGAAACACTTTGTGTGTGGTGGTGTTGTGGGGGTGCGATGAGAGGGTAGAAAGAGCACAAGGGACTGAAGTGATGGTGCGGGGGTAAAACGGTGGTGGGAAATGGAAACACAATTGATGTTAAATATATATAAATAAAAGAAAAATAAATAAGTAAAATGGAATCTTTTAATAACTGCTTGAAAGAATACTGAGAAATACCCTGAAGTTCTGGATGTTATTAGTCAAGGGCTCTACTTTCCCCACTCACCTCTACACGCCCTGCAGCCATGTTTGTCTGCTCCCTGGCTGCAGCTGACACATGGTCAGCCGACTCAATGCTGGACTGACCTGATTAATTTTTTTCTTCTCAAGGAATTTGGAAGAGGGACAGAGAAAGCCTAGGGCAGTAAGATATGTTTGTTGGATTTGTACAATCTTGTCAGCTAAGGGCACCACTTGAGAGCAACTCAGAGGAAGGATGCTAAAGGCAACAAAGGAAGTTGATTTGCAGAAAGAGGAGGAATAAAACAGGTAGACAGACCAAAGCAAAGACAAAAGAGGATGGAATCTGAGAAACACTTTCTCTGCAGTTCCTTCTTCTACTGAGCCTCCTTATCCTTCTGAGCCTCCACTGCAATTAGTGAACTTGGAGGGGAGTCACCTCTTTACTGTTTTAAATATAGTATATTAGTAGATAATTTGAGAAGACTAGAGGACTTCTTCTCTTTTTAATTTTTACTTATTTATTGCATAGAGGAACTGGGGTGTAGGCCAGAGATAGGGGGTGGCAAGTGGTGAGAGGATTCACTAGAGAGAGAGCTGGGGAGTAGAACGGGCAGATCTACTGAAATACACTGCTGAGGGGAGCAGCGGGCAAGGCAAGAGAGGTCTGCTGCACCATATGTGGCTTAGCTACCTGGCCTGGGATTGAACTCAGGCCATAATGATGACAGTGCTGAGACTTAAGCCCTAGGCCACCAGGGAGGTGCCTAGAGGACAACTTCTATTGCAAACTTGAGACCCAAAGTTCCCAAGAAGAGCGGGCCACATAAGGAAGTACCGAGGCTGGTCATGAGGCAGAGGGACAGGGGCGCCCTGGATAGAATCTGTGTTATGGTTTCCATGGGAGGGAATAGATAGGTTCAGGATTGACTGCTCTGAATATTTAGCAGACTCTGGGGCACAGGCCTGTCTCCAGGTGTCTGGTCCTGGCACTGCACACAGGGCAGGCGCACAATGGCCCAGAGTAGAAGAGTCTGATAAGGGAGAGAATTGGCTGTTGACCACGGATGGGTGATTTGTGTTGGGAAAGTGTGCCCCTGGGAGGAGGACTTCTTCTGGGGGCATAGGGAGAGACTCAGGAGACTAAGATGGAGACAGGAGGCCAGGCAAGGTGACTGAGGGATATTACCAGGTTAGCATGCTCAGTGTGTGCATGAAAGGGAGATATTAAATCATCAGATTTACAGAAACTAAAAACATGTTAATACACTTTATTCAAACATGCTCTAAAAGAAATTCAGGAATTTGTGCAAAGGTCCTGACTAATTAGAGGCAACCCAGGACTAAAGAGCCAAGTGCCTTTGCTAACATGCCACACTACTTCTGTACCTCTGCTACCTCCAGCTAGCCTGCAACTCCAGTCTTTTTGCAGGGTAGCATGGCGCATGAGGTCCCGATTCCAAAATAGCAAAAGTGAATTCCTCCCCACCCCCAAAGATTTTCTGATCCTTTCTACAAGGGAAGATATCACCGTTGACAGCAAACTCTCAAGCTATCCTAGCACTACCCCCTTGAAGCAATGACACAGAATTCATTCCCTTCCCAGAATAGCAATGGCTAACTTTTCACTTACCTGCCATTAAGAGTTGATATTACATATCCTGGTAAGGTCAGTCTTCGGCAAAGCTGCATACCAGTTTTTCTATTTCTAACAAGCTCTTAAGTCTGTGCTTTACAGGACGACACCGTAGAACCCAGAGACCTTACCTGCTCATCAAGAGGTGTAGCCACTCCTGAAAATACCATTCACCTTGACTATCCACTCACGACTTTTGAACTGGTCTACACACCTTGTTCCTTATAACTGACTCTCATTCTCTCATGGTCTCTGTTATCCATTTTAAGACTTCACATATTTTACTGGTGCACTAATTCGATAATAAAATTGGATAACACATTTTTGTGGCTTATCTGTCCTTTGAGATTAAAACTTCCTTCTGGCAAAAGTATTCACTACTTCTTATTCTTCCCTTTCTCTAAGCCTTTATTCCCCAAATAAAAGTGTAAGCTATAAAAGGGAAGCATAAGCATAAATGAGCTGCGAGAAATAAATGAAATTTTAAAAAATTGAACTGCTTTTAAGCAATATGACTCTCAGCTGCTTGATGATTATTATCTTTGGTGATTATAAACATTTTTAAAATGTTTCCACTTCTTGTCTTAAAGTCTAGTTTTTAGGTAATGTAATACATGGCTGGTCTGATATCAGTTGTGGTAAATACTTGAATCATATGTACATATTTATCTCACTGAAATGCATTTGTGCCACGATATCTTAAAATGAACAATCTTCTAAAGAACACAGTACATATGGTACACATGTATGTGCACACAAACACAATGCCACTGACCTAAAAAATGACTGCACTGGCTAATTTGTTGGTTCTAGGAATCGACAAAGCAGCAGAAAAGAATAAGGGATTCAGAAATAGATGCCATTTCATGCCTTCCTGGTGGCACAAGAGGTTAAGTTTCAGTACTACGAAGCCATCCACAGCTACTGC
The DNA here is from genome assembly GCA_019455555.1 of Galemys pyrenaicus. NCBI lineage: Eukaryota > Metazoa > Chordata > Mammalia > Eulipotyphla > Talpidae > Galemys > Galemys pyrenaicus. The sequence continues at coordinate 2,763,300 of JAGFMF010012279.1, forward strand.
AGCACAAGTTCAATCCCCAGCCGAGGACCTGACCACACAGCACAGCAGACCTCTCGTGTCTCTCCTGCAGCTCCCCTCAGCAGTGTGTTTCAGTCCATCTGCCTGTTCTGCTCCCCACTGTCTCTGGTGAATTCTCTCACCTTTCCCCAAACCTCTGATCTACACCCCAGCTCTTACACGCATAATTTTTTTTTTAAAAAAAAGACCTTTAAAAATAAAGTAGATGTTATTTCATAGGCCTCTATAAATGTTCTAGTATTTTTACCTATACCATTCACTCAGTCATAAACTTGTTCAACAAGTATGTACTGACAATGTATTTAGTCTGAGACACTGTTTTGTGTATCTTGATTAAAGCAAAGATCAAAATAATTCTGCCTTATCTTATTTAATCCATAATGTGGAGGAATGTAGTACTGTGCCCACTTTATAGATGAAAGAACTGAGACCAGAAGGGGTAGATTTGCTTGCCCAATACATATATAACTAACAGTGATAATACTGAGACGTGGAACCAGGTCTGTATGTCTGTGAGGCCCTTATACTTTTCAGTATACTCTGCTGCCTCTATTGCTTTACTATAGCCAATGTTTATAGAAGACTATTCTGAATTTCAAATCAAAAATATCAAAAAATTTTTTCAATGACTTTCTTTTAAAACTGCAAGAATTGGTCCTCCCTGGTGGCGCAGCGGATTAAGCACCGCACTATTAAGCAAACCGCAACCACTGCAGCACAAGTTCGATCCCTGCCACCGGCCAGGGAGGGGACCCACATGGCACAGCAGACCTCTCCTGCCTCACCTGCTGCTGCCCTCAGCAGTGTGTTTCAGTCTCTCTGCCTGTTCTGCTCCCCACTCTGTCTCTGCTGAATCCTTTCACCTCCCTGGACCCCAGCTCTTGTATGCATAAATAAATAAATCTTTTAAAAAAAAACCTGCAAGAATTGTCTATAGGAATACATACCTTAGAAAGCTGCTTGTTTCTTGATATTGTTCCTGTACTCTCTGTGCAAGAATACAATAAAAGTCCTAAAAACAAAATGAAATGTAATAAATCTTTCTCTCTACAAATATATATATACACACACACAAACACACATATATATATATACACATTTATGCCAGAGACCAGCTCCAGCCATGGTCAGGGTCCCCACAGGAAGAGACGGCATCGGTGAATTAAAGGGGATTTGAGGATCAAAGAGTAGCAAACATCCTCCTGAGGGTCCAGCAGACCTTTATTTATACGTTATAAGCAAGCAGTGGGATTACATCATCATGTGCATAGAGCAGAAAGATAACAATCATTACATTTTTTTCTTAAGAACAGCTTGGGGTCTTTATGACCCTCCAGTCAAGATTTAGGACATATACTGTTACAGGTAAAGCCTATGTGCGAGACAACATGTTTCTATCAGCACCCTAGTTTTTTAATATTAAGGCAGGCATGGCAACTTCACGCAGTCACAACTAATTATTTTGTTTTTACTCCTAGTACAAGACAGACTACTAGCCGCAAGGTCTAGAATTAAACTAATGTCAATATTTTTTGGTATTAGGGAGACTTTTTATATATGATTATGGTTTAAGTAAAACAGAGGCAGAAAAGAGGGGAGGAGGGTTGGTAGGGTGTACATGACTCACTTATCACTCGGGAGATACAGAGCCTTCCACAAAGGGCCAAGTTACAGAGGTCTTTCTTCAGATCCCAAGGTCAGTTTCCCATAGTGAATGTTTAGGTCTGGGAAATTATCTAATAACTAACTTTTGAGTTTGTAAAACAACCACATTCCAGTTGCATTTGATCCTGCCTGGTTTTGCAGTGTTAGTTTTTTGAATTTGTGTTACAGTATTTACCAATCAGTAGTTCATCATCAAAATGCATAGCATCCAATTATTTTCTTTAACAAAACAGCCAATTTTACCACCCCTGTGAATATTTTTTCAGTAAGCACATATCATGAAATCACATAATTACAATTTAGCCAAGAGAAAAGGGGCTGGCAGGGGCTAGTCTTTGAAGCATCCCGATCTTTCAGGAGTGTCCCTCATACCCGGACTTTTGTCAGGCGGGATGAGCAGCTGGCCCGCACCACATATACACACAAGACAAGACTATACACACACACACATAGATGAGGCAAACTTGTAGTCAATTACCCTATTTTTTCCTGGTCAAATCACACGATTTTAATTTTTCTTAAACCTCATACTCCTCCCCTGGAGTAAAGATTTATCTTTTAAAAAATAGTTCATATTTATTTTTTTCTTTCTTTTTTTTAAAAGATAAATAATAAATAAATAAATAATTATTTATGCATACAAGCTCTGGGGCACAGGCCACTGTCACGGGACGTGAGACGACTCACCAGAGAGAGTGGGGAGCAGAACAGGCAGACCGATCAAAAGACACCAGCCCCCAGGCAAGACAGGAGAGGCCCACTACACCATGTGGGTCCCCTCCCCACTCAGCAGCAGGGACCGAACTCGTGCTGCAGTGGCTGCAGTTTGCTTCATAGTGTGTTGCTTAACCCACTGAGCCACCAGGGAGGGCCCTAGTTCATATTTATTTCATGAAATAAATTTCAATGGCAGTAACATTTTTAAAGCATTTCTAATTTTACTTAAACTAAATGCATGATAGTTGCAGGTAGCCTTAATTTATTTTAAAAAATCCTTCTAATAGGGTTTTTCTTAATTTTTAAATTACATGATTTTCATCATACAAACTGTGATGACATTAGCTGCCCTTCAATCTATTTCATAGGTATTTTTCAACAAATTGCTTACTACTACACAAGAAGGTAATAGATTAATATAGCAAATCTATAAAAAGCAAAAGTCAGTTTTACTATATGCCCTAACTCATAGACTTTGAGAAAATATGCCAGTTCCTAGAAGGGACTGGGAAGAAGGTTGGGAGAAACAGAGAGAGTCAATTTGACAACAGTGAGTGGCAGCTGCAGCTATGGTGGGGGTGGGTGATATACACACATGTTCAGGTATGAAGCTGTACTCTCAAAACTGACAGTGTTGTAAACCAATAAAAATCTTATTAAAAAAATTAAAAAAAACAAAGCCTCTGCTCCAAAATGACACACAGCATTTTTGCTCACTAGCTACTGACCAAAGCAACTCACATGATGAAGCCTGGTATTGACAGGACGGGGATGAACAATTCTTCCACAAGGGGAAGCACGGAATGTTATAGTTAACATAATCCTGATTATGGTATATAAACAAGCTCTCTGCGTCCTCTCGTTTGGTCCTGATAACACCCCCTGGGATGCGAGGCGCAGGTGCACTGCAGAACATTTCAGCAGAACTAACTCATCAGTGGCAACTGCTTCTGCTATTCCTGGCCTTCCGCGTCAGCCATCAGATTGGCATAAAGTTAGAGCAAGAGCCTTTCCAAAATGCTCTGAGGCCCGCTGGCTTTATCCATCTTTTACCCACCTTTTGTGTGCTCCCAACTCCTTATTCTCTCTAACCCCCCTGAGAGGGAGTGGGGTGACAGGACATGATGGTAGTGAGCCCTGAGACCCACCCAAGTAGAGATCTGATCTGACTGAGGACGTGCGCTATGGGAGAATGCTGCTGTGTCCCCAGACAGTGATCGAAATGTTCTATGACGCACACACAGGGTGCTTGCTCCGGTGAACCCTGCTGCAGAAATGCTAATACAGAATGTAACGCAACAGGTAATCATATGCACGTCCAGCTTGATAAAAACTCAGGGCTTATAGGGTAGTGTTAGGCCCTTCCATCCACAACGGGGGCCCAGATTGTTCCTGACCCAGGTGCCAATGATGCCACAGATACTGCCACCATCATAGGCACAGCCCTCACCCCTGGTCCCCACAGCCACAGTCTTCCCCTCCCAGAATGGCTGAAATGCTGACAGTCGAAGCCTGCAGACTAAGTCCCTTTGTTCCCTACTGGGCTGCTGCCCCCCACTGGAGTTCTAGGCACTGCACTGCACTCCCGGGGGGTGTAGCAGGAGGGGTCTGTGGGCTCATGTGGGTCCCAGTGATGTCACCTGCACTCTTCACCCCTCTGCTCTAGGCAGCGTAGACCGTGGTTAAGCACACAGGTGCAACCATCAGACAGACCTGTGCGCAGACAGAATGTCCTCTGAAAACTCTTTACTCCTCATTAACTCATCTGTAAAATGGAAATAAAAGTAGCCAGGGTTATTGTAAGGGTGAAATTACCTCCTCTGCATAGCATTTCTATCTGACTTGCAGAAAACCCTCAATTATGCAAGCTACTGTTACGTAATCAGGATTGTGATGATGTGCTTCTCAGCAATGCAGAAAATAACATCGCTTTGGGCCTGCATCCACCAGCCAGACCCAGGCCCAAAGTCTCCCCTTATCTCCACCAGGGAAGACATCCTTACATGTTCTCGGGTAGCAGCCAGTAGAGTAAGGAAGCAACTTGCCTTCTCCCGCAGGTCCCAAACACCTCTCCTTTCCTAGTCTCAGAAGCAAAAAGTACATGCCTGAATGTCCCTTCCTCTGGTCCCCTTCATCTATGCACCTGGGCCCGATACAGCTTTACAGTCAACCTCCGACCTCTGACCTGCACTTTCTTTTATCTGAGCCTTCTACATCTGTAAACGCTGCTCCACCACAGCACACGCCACAAGGTGCCCAGTGCACTAGGCAAACTAGCACCGTCCTGACTGCTAGCTATGCTATGACGTGAGTAAAGAAAAACAACACTGTCACAAATGCTTAGAAAATGACATCTGTTAAATGCAGAAGTTCACAAAACCCAAGTCATCATCTCCCAAATTCTAAAGTTCCATTAAATTTATTTTATCCTGATAGTGTTCAGCCTGCTGCCCGTTATTCCTATTGAATAAATGTAGAGCAAATTAATTTGTTTTTCATCTTTTGGCAGGTTTCACCGTATTAGGGGAAAATAAAAAGTGTTTTATTGATTCAATGGTGAATCTGAAAGGCTTTCAGATCTATCCTCAAATCAATGAATGCACTAAGGGTATAGATCATCAAAACTAAAATAAAGTGCTAAAAAAAATGAAGACGAGGAATAGCTGTCATATCACTGAAATGCTCTGGAAAGCAAACTTGAGTGCTAAGGCTACCCGTAAATTTATAGCATCGTTAATGAGATACAAACAGCCCCGGAGTGGGAAGGAACTGGCTGTGTTCAAGGAACAGAGCAGGCCCCGCATGGCACTGTGTGTGGGAAGCCAGGGCCTGGCAAAGGAAGAGGACTATTAGCTGCAGCGCCCATGCACACACACGAGCACACATGTGTCCGTGTCCTTTGGCATGTACCTGGGAGATCCTCTCATAGAGGAAGTCTATTTCCCCAACCCTGGGCTTTGGGTTGCCAGGACATTTCCTAGATGTGACACAAGAACCATGCTCAGACCCTTGGGGATACCCCCTTGGACTCTGTTATTGCCTGTCGGTAACTCATCCCAAGCAGAGGAGGGACAGCCAGGGCAGAATGGCCCCAAAGGACCTGCAGTGTGATGCAGAGCTGCCTAGTCCATACTGCCTCACTCAGCCAGCCCCAGCCAAGCTGCAGGCTGTGCACACCAGCCAATACCAGCAGAGCTGCCTGGCTGACAAGGGGATCCAACAGAAAGTTGTTTTAGGACAATTTTTGGATGGTTTGTTCCTCCATACCATGTGGTACTAGCCAATCCCAACATAAAGGATTTCCTATACCAGATTGGGAATACTGGCTTTATTGCTCAGAGAGGTTTTTAAGGAGTGTGGTGACATGTGATTTACAGTGACTGTGTCATAAAGCCGTGACAGTGGTCCAGGCAGTGGAAGACTGGACTAAGGTAAAGAAGAATGAAGGTGAAGAGAAGAGAGTGGAATCAAGAAACCTGTTGTGTCGAGGAGCAGAGAAATAAAGTGGTAGTTTGGGGGCTGGGGAAATATGAAAAGAAGGGAAGGCATAGGGCCTCCCTCGTGCAAGGAGTTAAGTCTCAGCACTATCAAGCTCTCAGCAGCTACCGCAGCACCAATTCCCAGCCAGGCCAGGGAGCTGACCCACATGGTGCAGCAGACCTCGCCTGTCTCGCCTGCTGCTCCCCTCAGCAGTGTATTTCAAAGGATCTGCCTTTCTGTTCCCCTCTCTTGTCTGTGGTGAATCCTCTCATCCTCCATACCTCTGGCCTATACTCCAGTTCTTGTATACATAAATAAATAAATGTTTAAAAAAAGAAAAAAGGGAAGGCTTAGTCTCTTGAAGAAATGAAAGTAGTGGCAAAATGTTTGCATGCTGAAGGGAAGGACCCAGGAGCACAGGGGCTCACTGTGAGCTTCCCCCTGTTCTAGACATGTCATTGCACCTACTCCTTTATGCTGCACAACATTCTGTCAAGTAGATAATGTTAACACCCACATCTTACAGATGGGGCAAACCTGGCTTTCTGGGGATGGAAGGCATGAAGGGATTTATTCTGAAAAGCTCTTGGGGAGGACCGGTACCCAGGTAGAGCTGAACCTGGAGAGGGAAGGGACATCATCTCTCTTTTGTTCACCTTGCCAGTATGGTAGCCTAAGTAGGAAACTGGGGTGTGAGGGCCTCTTTCATCTGTCTGCAGACAGAGAGGGGCGGGCACAACAGAGCAGTCTTCTTAGAAAAATAATTGATCACAGTTCTGTTGCCACTGTACAACAAAGAATAATCATTTACCTACTTACATAGACAGTGATCAAAGATATTAGTTATTAGACACTATAGCAACAGTTGTTACAGTATTATTACACAGACACAAAGTTATAGTTATTAGACATGATAGAATCACCCAATTTTTGCTGTGAATGATAAAATTGTAAGATTCCAAATATGCTTTTGAAATGAACTCACACTCTCAACTATACTTGAACATTAATGACAATGAATTCAGAATTAAAACACACAAATGACTTACTTAGATAGAATAAGCATAAACAAGATTCTTCTCAAGGGTTCTTTCCTGCTGTGAACATTGATTAGAATCATGAGAAGAGGGAGTATTCAGATTTGAGCCTCCTGAAAAATGTATTGTGACAGTCAGTTGGTAGCTATTCGGTTATTCTTTATGACAGACAATCTTGTGATATCGCTTTGATTCTAAATAAAATATTTCATAATTCAAATACCCATGAGTGAATGACCAGTTGATAAGATTAAAGTGCATCTATACAATAAATCTGTTAAAACATGAGGTAAATTTCTATATATTAATAATGCATTAAGTAGAAAAAAAGGATTTATTACCCAACATACAAGAATAACTGTATACGTGTGTAAAGAGAGAAACAGAGAGGGAAAGTACAAACACAAAACAGAGTTATATGTGATAGACACTTTTTGAGGAGTTATTTCTTGAGGGTAGAAATACTGAAAGTTCCATCTCTAAGTTTCCATAGTGTTTGTATCTTTTTTAGTTTTCAGTTGCAATGTAGAGTAATGAATGATGATAAAGTTCTAGTATTTATCACAGTTAGTAGAAAATATCAAAGATCAATCAAAAGGTATTAATGTTCCTGGATGAATCCTGTTTGTCATTTAAGCTCGCCCGGGAACTCACTAGTGCACTGATTAAAAGCTTCTGACTTCCCTACATTTCCTCTTTCGTAAAACTGCATTTGCAGCAGGATTTCCTGTGTCCAAACTAGATTGTGGTTTGCAGAACACGTGCCCTAGTGATCCTTCCAGAAATCAGTCAGCTGGGTTGTAAGTCAAAGGGGATCATTTGTTGACTGAAGAAATAACTTTTCTGGGTTAGCAGGAGTGCCCAAAGAGGGAAGACCAGGGGATGGATAGGATAAGATGTCCAAAGTTCTGGTTTTGAATCATGCTGGACAGAAGGCTTAACCATGAAACAGAAGGATGTGGGGAAAAAAAACCCAACTCATCTCACAAAAGGCCTCAGTGTAGAATTGGCACTGTTCCCAGAGACATTAACAGGGTAGCAGAAGTAGCTTCACAAGAAGGCGAGAGCAGAAGAATTAGAGTGGTTAAGTCTCCATACACAAGCAGACATCAACTTCAGGGTGGAACATTTCAGGGAAGGAGTAAAATGGTGGCCAAGACTTACCATGATTCGGGCAACAATGTTAATAGGGCTGTTCTGGCACTCAAGACCTGGGGGGAACTAGTGGTTCTCACATGCACTAGCGAACAAGGTGTCACGAGTTAGCCAGCCTGCCCAAGAGCAACGGTCCCTATCTCCTTTCCTGATGAGATCTACTACATATCCAATTATATATCAGTATTTCCATGTTTTGGGTCCGCAGACAGCCTGCAGACAGCCAACAGGCAAATGAGAAAATGGTCATCATTGCTGATCGGTAGGAGACTGCAAATCAAAATCTCAATGAGATACCTTCTCACATATGTGAGAATGACTCATATCAAAAAGACCAGAGACAGTAAGTGCTAGTGAAGATGTGGAGAAAAAGGAACCCTCCTACACTGGTGGTAGGAATGTAGACTGGTACAGCTTCTATAGAAAGCAGTATGGAGGTATCTCAAAATACTATAAATAGACCTACCATATCACCCAGCAATTCAACTTCTAGGTATCTACCTGAAGGATGCAAAAACACTAATTTGAAGGGGACTATATACTCCTACATTCATTGTGGCACTATTTGTAACAGCCAAGTTATGGAAACAGCCTAAGTATTTAAGGACAGAAAAATGGATTAGCAAAATGTGGTATATACATATACAGGGTGGAATATTACTCAGTTATAAAAAAGATGAAATTTTGCTATTTGTGACAACACGGATGAGACTGGAAGGGATAATGCTAAGTGAAATAATTCAGAAGGAGGTCCTCCCTGATGGCACAAGGGGTTAAGCACCACACTATGAAGCATCTGCAGCCACTGCAGCATGAGTTCAACCCCCAGCTAGGAAGGGGACCCACATGGCACAGCAGACCTCTCCTACCTTGCCTGCTGCTCCCCTCAGCAGTGTATTTCAATCTGCCTGTTCTGCTTCCCACTCTATCTCTGGTGAATTTTCTCACCACCCCACATCTCTGGCCTTACCCCAGTTCTTATATGCATAAACAAATCTTTAAAAAAAAAAAAGAAAGAATTCAGAAGGAAAAAGACAAATACAGGATAACTTCACTTGAATGTGGAATACAGAGAAACCAAAGAGTCTGATGAAATCAAACCAATAACAAAAGTGAGAAAACTGACCGTGGAACTGAGGTTACAAGAAGGAGGAGGGCAGTACATTAAGGAAGAGGAACAGTGGACTCCAGTGGAGGTAGAGGAATATGAGAGCCTTGGTGGTGGGTGTGGTGTGAGGACAGGCATCTGAGGAGGTGTGAACAGATGTCTGTGAACCACACAGTGTTGTAAACCAACGTTACCTCAATTAGAAAACAACTTAGAAAGCTATGGTCTACAGAACTACATTCGAATTTAGGTCATAACTTCTTTAGTCTATTGCTAAAGAACTGCCAAAATACTTGGTTTCTTTTTTCAAACTCAAATTACTCTATGCTAAAATGATAAAATTACATAGAATCTTCCATTTATCTTTGAGTTCTAATTTTTTATGACACATCTCCACTTGACATTGAGATGAAAATGGTCCTCTTTGCGCATTTAATCAAATACTGATCACATAAGGGTTCTTTTTTATTTCCCCATGGGTCCCCATGAATTCAGAATTCTTGAAAATATACCTGCTTTTAAAACACTGATTATTCCTAAAGAACAGTTAGGTTAAAAAACAACAACAACAATAAAAGCTCGATAAAGGCATTTGCCACATGTCTCCATTCAGGTACTTTTAGCAAAGCTAAGTCTTTAATTTAAGAATATGCAATGGACTCTATTGGAAAAGACATAAATAATGGAAACTGGAGCCTGGAAAACGGCAAGCTGGCTCACCTTTGGAGCATTATTTGTCAGATCTAGCTGCAAAAGCTTGAAGTTATAAAAAATGCATGCAGAATTTCTTTTTAAGCATTAACACACCACTATTTTAAATGTTGGTTCTGACCAAGAAATTCCGCTCTGCAGGTGCTTTTTATCCCCCATAACCTCATCAAACTGCCAGAGCCTCAGGAGACTAAACAAGTTGCTAACTTAAAAATTCATTATATTATCTACTCCCTCTCCAAGATATAAAAGGTACTCTGTAATTTGCTTTTCTGAATTCCCAGGGACCTTAACCTTCAAGGCCCTGTGTGTTCAGATGACGCCATCTCTTGTCCATTATTAATATGCTGGATAGAGTTTTTAAAAACACATCACACCCAACAGTCCTAAAATGGGAAGTGAAATGCTGCTAGCCAGCACATTAGTTTCCCTGAAATAAGCAATATCCAAAGTGGTGACCAAGGTGATATTGACACACTAGATTCCTGGGAAGGAAACGTGAAGTGCTAAGCTATAGTTTGCATTTACCAACAGATGGTGCCAAGTGGATGATGAGGCAGGGATCTGAAGTCACTGTTAAAAGTCCATGAACAAAAGAAATTCACTCCTACACAGCAATGAAAGACAATATAAAATTATTGGGAACATAAAAGTATGTTTAAATAGGCATTACTTTGAAAAAATAAAGACCAGTCACCTGGGCAAAGACCCAGACTTAGTACAGATAAAGCAGGTGGTTGCTTACTTTATCACATTTCAAAGATTCTCATAAAAAAGGCACATAAGGGGCTTCCCTGTGGCTCAAGGGGTTAAGCACTGCACTATGAAGCATTCGCAGTCACTGCAGCACAAGTTGGATTCCCAGCCAAGGAGCTGACCCACATGGCACAGCAGACCTCCTCTGCCTCGCCCGCTGCTCCCCTCAGTGTATTTCAGTCAGTCTGCCTGTTCTGTCCTCCACTCTGTCTCTGGTGAATCCTCTCAGCCCCCCCACACACACCTCTGGCATGTACCCCAGCTCTTGTATATATAAAATAATCTTTTTTAAAAAGGCACATAAACCCAAGATAGTTATAACTCACAAAGGAAGTCTGCTGTCTAGAGTGTTTCTACAGGAAATAGGAGACGACTGGTATCCAGAACCAGGGAACCTGGCCCAGTAACAAAGCAAAATAGAATCCCTGAAAAGTGATAAATGCATGGAGATGAATATTAGTGATATTAATTCAGAACAAACCTGTGGAGTCTAGGTCATGATTAAGACTTAAGAATTAGAATTTCTTAAGAATATGATCTTGGGGCCTCCCTGGTGGCTCAGTGGGTTAAGCAACACACTATGAAGCAAACCGCAGCCACTGCCGCACAAGTTCGATCCCTGCCGCCGGCCAGGGAGGGGACCCACATGGCGCAGCAGACCTCTCCTGCCTCGCCCACTGCTCCCCTCTGCAGTGTTTCAGTTGATCTGTCTGTTCTGCTCCTTGCTCTGCTCTGTCTCTGGTGAATCCTCTCACCTCCCTGGACTCTGGCCTGTACCCCAGCTCTTGTGTGCATAAATAAATCTTTAAAATTAAAAAAAAAAGAATATAATCTGACTGTAATTCAATCTTGATGATATTACCATGTATGATGAGAGAATGTGTCACTCAGAACAGGAATCAGCCTTGAAACATGGGAAATGGAGACTTAGAAAGGAAAGAGTAAGTACCCGTCAGTGAGACACAGAATCTGGGAGCTACGGTTAGTTCGCTCTAGAGGTGTTCTCAGCAATGGGGCTTGGGTTTATGCCAGACATTCCCTTGCCTTGAATAAAAGGTCCCTCGAGACCACTTACATAATTACTTCAATTTTGTCTTCACTTGGCCTCCCGCTGACTGTGAATTCAGCCTCTCCATCACCCTGATATGGGAAGGATTTATTACTTGCTAAAATGAATATTTTCGTGACTGAAAAGGGATAGTCCCTGTCAAAATTAATAAGTCAACAGTCAGCTTTACACCATTCCTTGTAAATCATCTGACCTCTCCTCTTGCCTCTTGACGCAAGGCACAAGCATAGAAATGTTTAACATCATATTTGACATCATATCCAGATGACAGGAATTTTACTACCCTATGCGGACAGCTTGGCAGCTGGAGACCTAGACCCTTTAATATGAGGTCCTAGCCCCTCATATTACAATAAAAAGAGATATTTAAGATCACATGATCAACTAATATTCTGTGAACTTATTACTAGATGATTATGTGAATCAGAAGTCAACTCTATAATCCATACCCAATATTAAATCCATTTGAATAGATGTACCTATTTATTTGGACACTGAAGAATAGACATACCTATTTGATTTGTTTGGACACTAATGTAGTGCCTGACATATACTAGGAAATCAACAACTCCTATCTGAATAAAGTATAAAAAAAGAAGGGACATAAGGCGAAAAGGAAAGATTTCAAGTTCTCTCCAGAAGATTAAGCTGCTGGTGAGAGGTGGAGACTTTTTATATGACTATTATGCCAAGTGGTTCCCATTCTTTGAAGCAGCTACTCATAAAAATTTTTGGAGGACAGAGAGAACTATGAAAATAGATCAGTCATGTAATTGGACTGTTCTTTATGATAAAATGTTCTTTTTTCTGAAGTTGCAAGTTGTTCCTGCTTTTATATAAAGATAAATTGAGATTAGTTTAAAATCATTTCTTATTTATATTGATGATCCGGCTTACAGAAAGGAAACAGTGAAAGTCCACTAAATTTGTCTATTACGTGATTCAGGTATGCAAGTCTACAGGGCTAACTGGCAACAGAAAATATGTGGATAGAAAATAAAAAGAGAATAACAACCCATGAAAAGGTGGATACGCTCTTACTTTATGTTGTGCTTATGATATTAGAGGGAACAGAGACTGAGAAACAGGAATAAACCATTTCGGATGCCTATACCTTTGTCATGGAGACGCGATAAGGTTTTTGCAGATCCTAGACACTGCTCTGTCATATTAAACTGTGTTGAAATATTACAAACTTCCTAACATCAAAGTTATTCCTCTGTGTTAAATGATCAGAGTTTAAGTCCAAGAAAAAGACTTATTAAAATCTAGTGAGTATATTATTACCCATGAAATAAGCCAGACACAAAGAGACAAATGTTGCATGATTTCACTTATAGGAGATGTCTGGAATAGTCAAAATCAGAGATGGAAGGAAGCATAGAGGTTACCAGAGGCTGGGGAAGAGGCATGGGAGTTCTTGCATGATAACTCATTTTGGGGTGAAGAAAAGCTCTAGAGATGGATGGTGGTTGTAACCACACCCCAATGTAGATGTTTTTGTACCACTGAACTGTATGCACAGTTGAAAATAGTTTCAAATTTTATATTACAGATATGTTACCACCTTTAAAAAAGACTCTAGTGAGGAACTAGTCACTCACTGTACTGAAGGCACAATGTGAATGGGGTGAATCCAGAACCCAGATGCCAAAACCTCCTCTTGCCATTCACATGGCCACTGTAATGACATATTCTCAGAATTAATCTTCCATTAAGACCGCTGAGCTGACACAGTTAGAATGTCCCTCCCACCCTAGAAGTAAATGATTGTAAGAACTCAAGCATCTCCTACTAACAGCCACCCTTACCATTTACTGATGACCAGCTATGTGCCAGCACAGAGCTGCTCGCACAAGTCACTTCTTTAAAATAAATGTCAAGACCATGTGTGCACACACACACACAAGCTGGCTCCACATTTCAATCATATGGGGCACTTGTAAATTACTGGCCCTCAAGCTACACTCCTAGAAATCCTTATTTAATTCATCAAAGGTGGGACCAGTTTGTTGCTGTTCTTTTTTTTAATCCTCCAGGGATCTTAATAACCATAGCAGGGAACTACCGCCCTAAACAGTGTTACTTATTCCCCCTTTAGCATCTGAGGCCCCTCAGAGTCCTCACCCACTTACCCTGCATCTTACTTTATTGTAAGCACTTGTGAGTTTGGTCCTCCACTTTGAGTCCTTGAGGGCAAGCTCAAGCTCATTACCATCTCCATCAGGCCGAGAACAGTGCCTGGCACATAGTAAGCCTCATAACCACCATGCATTGCTTTCCTGAATTAATTCTGCACCCATTCTTCAGGACAGATAGCATCATTCCCAATGTAAAATTGTGCCCATTCAGAGGCATTAAATCTTTTACCCAAAGTCAGACAGCAAATGGGTGGTGGAGCCGGGATTAGGGCTTTGCTTTCTCTCCACAACTCTGTTCACTACTCTATGGTATAAGTGGCTCATATTAAATAAGTTGTTCCACTGATCAAGTTTAAAATAAAGCAAGACTGGAAACGCTGGAAAATACATGCCAAAAAAAAAATCACTCCATTTCCTAAACTTTTGGGGAACAAGGTTTAAACGGTAAAATCTGAACCTCTGATGAGCACACTGCTAAAGAGGCTTGATCACCATTTTCAGATGAACAGTTACTCTCAACAACTCAAACTTTCTTTTCTTGGACTCCAGATCCCATAAAACCGGAAATTATTTTGCTATATCAAGTTTCTGAACAACTGGGGGCATGTGTAGTGGCACAAGGGGCTAAAGCACAGCACTATGAAGCATCCACAGCCACTGCCGCAGTTCAATACCCAGCCAGGGAGCTGACCCACACAGCACGGCAGACCTCTCCTGTCTCGCCCGCTGCTCCCCTCAGCCGTGTACTTCAGTCTGCCTGCCTGTTCTGCTCCCCACTCTGTCTCTGGTGACTCCTCTCACACCCACACCTCTGGCTTGTACCCCAGTTCTTGTATGCATAAATAAATAAGTCTTAAAAAAAGTTTCTGAATAACAAACAAAACTAGTACATGAAAATGTGAAACTGCAGTATCAGCAGCATAGGCCACCACCACAGATTATTTCTGATAACACACATTTGATTTTAGGTACAACTGGGGATGATGTGTTCAGACTACAAAGGGGGTTCACCACATTTCCTGTGGCTACCCAGTTTCTGCCAGTGTTTGTTTCTTTTCCCCACAGTGCTGAGACCATGGAAGTGCCTGGATAGAGAGGAGAGCCCCCAGCAGGAAGAGCCTGCCAGTGTTCGTGCCTGGCCCTGACTGCTGGGGCTTACAGGTGTCCTGAGATGAACTTGCACTGCTCAGGTTTCCCTCACTGCTCACGACAGGAGCTTGGCTGTCAAGTGCCAGGGGGCACAGGGTGTCACACTGACTCTCAGTACCCAGAGTCAGCATGAGTATGGAAAATTTGAAGTCTGTACAACAGCAGGTCAAAACTTCTACTCATGATTCAACCAGAAGGCAAAGACAGATGCACATGTCTGTCATTAAGAGGGTGAGTCAGGCCACAAAGCTATTGGATCAAATGTTCTGGTTGAGATAGGATAGTCACGCTATATCGATAATAAGTCCTGTAACAAATAAAGAGCGCTTTACTAATCTGGATGTCAGGAAATTGCACTGCAAGTTTGCCAGTGCAATCTTTGGTTACACACAAGTTGTCCCTTTTGGTGTATCGCTGTCTGTGAACCACCTGAGGGGCAGGAGACCATCGTGAGTAGTAGGGCATTTTAGAGTCAAGACACTGGGTTCAATCCTGCCCAGGGAGGGGACCCGCATGGCGCAGCAGACCTCTCCTGTCTCACCTGCTGCTCCCCTCAGCAGTGTGTTTCAGTCTATCCACCTACTCTGCTCCCCACTGTTTCTAGTGACTCCTCTCATCCTCCACACCTCTGGTCTATACCCCAGTTCTTGTATGCATAAATAAATCTTTTTTAAAAAGAAAAAAGAACGCTCGGTGTGATCCCTGGTTCTAATGACTGTTAGTCTTGAGCCCTTGAAAAAGTCTCTGAACTTTGTTTCCCTAATCTCTGAAAGAGATTTTTTAAATTTAATGAATTTAATGAAATACTGCAAGTAAAGTAGCACAAAACAGGTAGTTGTTGCTTTTAAAAGGGGCTCAGGGCCTCCCTGGTGACTCAGTGGGTTGGGCACCTCCCTGTGAAGCATGGGAGGCACAGAAGCACAGCAAGAATTCCACCCCAGATCTCAGGCCAGGGAACTGGCCCACATGGCGCAGCAGACTCTCCTGCCTCGCCTGCTGCTCCCCTCAGCAGTGTGTTTCAGTCCATCTCTCTGTTCTGCTTCCCACTCTGTCTCTGGTGAATCCTTTCACCTCCCGCACCTCCGGCCTGTACCCCTGCTCTCGTACACATAGATAAATAAATCTTTTAAAAAAAAAATGGGGAGTGGGCCAGTAAAAGGTAGCATTAGATACTGTGGGTTAGTTGTATCAGTTCCTTTCAGTTTCTCCCATGAGGTCTCGGTTCTGTGATGGCCTTTTTCTCCACAACCAACACCCCCAGCATCCCACGGGGCATCAGGGGACCTCATTTACACTTCCTGCTCTAATGGGTTTGGACTACATGAAGAGTAAAGTGCAAAGCCAAAGAGGCTCTGAAGTCAGAGGACAGTGAAGTCACTCTGGTTTGAAGTGGCATTAAATCTTGGTGCAGGAAGTGGGACTTTTCAAGTAATTAATTTACTTATATCTTACCCCAATCCCAAATACATGGTATTTTTTTAATGTGCATAATATAATGGTAAACATGGACAACTGAGATAGTCAGAGAGAGGAGAGAATACAGACAGGAAAATAGCCAGGTCAGTTACAATTCATGTAATTACATCCCAGATAATCTTGGGCTACATAGGGGCAGATCTGGCTGAAATGCCCTATTACCAAAACAAAGAAAGAAAAGGACCAGTTGTAAGATACACATCTTATATCTTCAATGCTAGCCACTGTTTGAACTATTTTGCATGTCCAAACTCACTCAGTGGTCACAACACCTCAATAAACTGATCTGTGTTGTTCCTGTTTACGCTGCTGGGAAACTAAGGCCCTGAAAGCTAAACATGGGTCCCAGGGTCCACTGCGGCATCTCTGAAATGGGAACTCTAGTTGCCCAAGTTCACAGCATATGCTTTAAGTACTAAGCAGCATGACAGAGGTAACAGCCAACCAGGAGCACAGAGGAAGCATTTCCTAACTCTGAGAACAGAGGTGTCATAAAGACAAAACAGTCTGACAAAGTATACCAGTTTCCAGATTTGGGGAATACCCAGATCAGCTAAATTTTTTAAAAGCAATGGAAGTAGAGGAATAGGATGCATTGCTGACTGCCTCTTTCCCATTTGTGTGCACCAAATAAGAGCAATAAAACAATAACTACCACTAAGTCAGCAACACAATCTCATGAAATAAATGGCACGGGAGCATCAACAAAACAGAAGGCACAATCTAAAACATTGATGATCTTATTTTAAACTGCTGAACTCATTCAGTTTGGGGGAAAACAACACCTTCCCTGTTTTCTCTTTTGCCTCTGACAGGTAAAGACCAGATGAGAGTATCACTGGACTTGAGAACCACTGACAGCACTCCTTAGAGTCCCTCTGTGACCCCAGAACACCAATGACCCAAGAACAGAACTGAAACTCCATCCTTCTGCAGACTAGGTCCCAAGAAGGCCTCAAAATTAAGTCTCTTATGAACCAGAAGATGTGATCTTCTGGCTAGGATTTTAGCCAGATCTGCCACTATGTGTCCATGAAGAGTGGCCAGAATAGGAGTCCCGAATTCAGGGTTTCCCCACAAGATGTGACTAACAAAATATGAACCTGTCACTGTGGTCTTTGGAATATGCCGCAGGGACACGCACGGTCAGGCCATAATGTCAGCCTTGAATGAAGCTGACAACTATCACTTTAAATAGAACCTGATGTGCTTACAAGGGACTGTGTGATGGTGCACGGGTGAATTGGTGATGGAAATTCTAGGGGGACTACACCAAGAAAATAAAGCAAACATTGTAAGAAAAGTAAATAATTAAAAAAAAAAACCCAATGTGCTTAAAGAAATGTAAAGTTAACACCAATGCCATATTTTCCCCAGGCTAACACATTGGCAGCATTTTTCTACTTGGGTAAAGAATATGAGTTGCTTGTAAGTGTATGCTGAAACCCACTGGCGCTCTCCCACTTGTTCAGGGAGCTGTATTTACAATACCTAGAGTTCCTGTATTTCCATTAGAATGCAATTATCCTGCTTGGAAAAAAATAAAGGTCACTGGGTTAATGGAGCTCACCTTTCTTTTTTTGTCCATAAATAATAAATCAAATATAATATTTAAAAAGAAAACCACATCCTGCATATCATATTATTTCTGATGCTTTTTTCAGAAGACATCTGAGTCCCCGGCACTTCTACGACCATAATTGCTGTAGTCTATCAAGCCCCTGTAGCACTGGCTCAGTCAAGAACCACACAGTTTGTGTCTATTAAATTGATATTCATCCATATGAAAATGTTCAAGAAATTTCCCATGACATTCTCAAATCAGATAATAGTACATTCTACTCTGAAATTAAGGAGCATATCACAGGATAGTTTTTTTCTAGCAATTAGCAGAAAATCACAGGAAGTTTGTAAGTATTGACAAACACATCCACTTAAAAAGTGCTCAGCAAGTACAGATTTAAGCACATTCCTATGCTTCCACTACAGTCTACCAACAGCATTGTGAGCAGATAAGGTCAGTATTAAGACCATGTTAATGATAATGAATATCTCCAGGCAAGATTATTCTGCCACTAGTTTCCCTAATGAAAAAAATCACTTTCCTGCCAGCTCAATAGCTGAATAGGGCTCTCAGCCCAAAAGTGCCTAATCAATGCTTTCACTTCAGGCTTCCCAAGGGATCGACTAAGCAATCATTCCAGTACCTGGCACATCAAGATTTATAAGGCAGAGTAGGAGCACATGGCCTAAAGAGCTTCGGGAGGCCATTTGTCTTGAGTAATAAAAAAAAGAAAAACAAAACAAAAAAAAACATTAGAGCAGCTGCTGTTAGATCACCCTGAAAGGCAGGCTACATGTCTCAGGAGATACATCAGAGAAATATTTTTTAAATAAAAGGGAATTATAGTACACCCCTGCGCTGGCTATGAGAACTGTTAAACACTTGTAAATCACTCCCCCAAAATAATGAAAATTAAAACTCTGCTTTCCATTTGACACAGGCTTTTGTAACAAAATGCCCTGAGGTTGCCAAATAGAATCACACACGGCTCCTGCCTTATTCTTAAGGGTTTCAGCAACAGCACAGCACACCCCTGTGAGTAGACATTTCAAATTCAAATTATAAATCTAGCAAGAAACCAGCCAGTTGTTTTCCTTGAAACATAGCATTTACAGTCACAATTTTTCAAACATTGTTACTGAAGTCACGTTGGTTTATAACATTATATAGGTTTCAGAAGAGTATCATTAGAAATCAACATCTATATATACCACATTATGTTCACCACTAAAATCAAATTCCATCCTTCACCATATAATTAATGCCTTTTACCCAATTTACCCACCCTCCTGCACCCTTCCCTTCTGGTAACCACTAATTTAGTCTTATAGTCTAAAAGTTTAATTTTGGTTTTTAAAGTTAATTTGAAGGGCATGTGTCTGTCACCAACAATACATCATTAGTTTTTATTATAATTAATAACAACAAAAAATAATGACTTCCATTTACTGAGCACCAATATAATAGATTTATGTGGGTGATCTAATTTTATCCCTGAAAAAATCTTTATGGTCTGTGAAGGATGGCAGAATATACCACTCTGATAAATACTACTCTGCCATAAGGATTATTTTCAGCTAAATGCACTTAAAAAGCAGCAGATGCAAGAAGGGCATTTTAATCTCTTTTCTTCTTGAAAACAGGAGATTAAAAACTCCCATATGAAAGATGCCCTTCCTGTACCAAGAGAGACGAAACATTCTTCTTGAGAATTCTGTACGAACAGATTGTGTCAAAATAACTTTTATCTTCCTTCCGTCTCCCCGTGCATTTTACTTTTCCACAGCTGCCTCTCTTCCTCCAACCTACTATAAAAGTATTTCAGTTTTGCGACTTCTCTGGCTCTTCATGTCATTTTGTGGGGTCCCATGTCGTATAAAACTTATATAAATCTATGTGTATTTCATCTGTTTATCTGTCTTATGTCAGTTTAGATTGAAATCCAGTTGAAGAACCCTAAAAGGACAGAGGGGAAAATCTGCCTGCCACATACCTGTGATAGTTTATTATCTAGTTAAGGCTGCAGATGTATTACCAAAAGCATTAAGACTAGCATTGTTTCAGTTCTGACAGGTAATTTTCATTAGTATTCATCCTCAGTGTAAACACTTTCTTTTAATTTATTTTGGGGGCCTCCCTGGTGGCACAGTGGATTAAGCAACACACTGTGGAGCAAACCACAGCCACTGCAGCATGAGTTCGATCCCTGCCGCCAGCCAGGGAGGGGCCCCACATGGCGCAGCAGACCTCTCCTGCCTTGCCCGCTGCTCCCTTCAGCAGTGTATTTCGGTCCATCTGTCTGTTCTGCTCCCCGCTCTGTCTCTGGTGAAGCCTCTCACCTCTCTGGACTCTGGCCTGTACCCCAGCTCTTGTATGCATCAATAAATAAATCTTTTAAATAAATAAATTTATTTTTGACTGAGGTAACACTGGGGTATCCCCATCAGGTATCACCACCATAGTGCAGCCACACCGACTCCCCATATTCCATCACCACAGACATTATGCCTCCCTCCTGTTCCTCCTGCTTCCCCTACTCGGTGTCTCAGTTCTGTAGTCAGCTGTCAATGTAAATACTTTTTTCTTTCTTTACTTTCTTGTATTTGGGTAAAAAAAAAAATTTTTTTTTTGCTTTAAAATTTATTTAGGCTTCCCAAAAAAAGATTTCCTTCAAATAGTAGTTATTTCATGAATATTATCACTTACTTCTTCACTTATTACCAGCAGTTTTACATCTGTTTTACATAAGATCGAAGTAGGCCGACTGACTTTAGTTAAAAGGCAGATTTCCTGCAAGATAAAAACAAATATCACTCTTCTAGAGCTATTTTATTTTAGATCAGAGGGCCTGTAGATTATAAATATGCATCATTTCAGGCAAAATATCTTTTAAAAACACATCTGAACTTTACCTTCATATACTCATCAGTCCCAGTAGGACCGAGCTGTACAAACTCTTATATAAAAACATCCAGGCGAGATGAGCCTTTATTTGGGGATGCTCCGGATGCTAAAAGAGCAGCATGATCGGCAAATGCGCAAAATGCTGTGTCCAAGCTCCAGCCACCACTGCATCACCATGGGGAAAGAGGTTTTATTCTGAAGAAAACAAACCTGGCAACAGAGATGCTGACCTGGATCACTACGCTTAGCAAGGCAGGGGTTGGGGACGGTGTTGATGTAACCCTATCCCAAAGGATATCACTCAAGAGCAGATTATCTCAGAGGAGGGAGAGTGTATGACTTTGAAGTCTCTTTGCTTGATTTGGGGAACATATCTGCTCCTGTCCTTGACATCAGTACTCTTGGTTCTCAGGACATTGGATTTGGACCAAGCCTTACACCATCAGCCCCTCGATGCTCACTCGGACTTTTGGACTCAAGACTGAATCATTCTGTGGGCTTTCTTGGTTCACCAGATTGCAGAAGGCCAATGGTGGGACTTTTCAGCCTCCATAATAGTGTGAGCCAATTCCTGTCATAAATATTCTCTAGGTGCAAGGGGTTAAGTTGCAGCACTATGAAGCTATCTGCAGCCACTGCAGCATGAGTTCTATCCCCAGCCAAGGAGATGACCTACATGGCACAGCAGACCTCTCTTATCTCATCTGCTGCTACTCTCAGCAGTGTATTTCAGTCAGTCTGCCTGTTCTGCTCCCCACACTCTGTCTCTGGTGAATCCTCTCCCCACCACCTGCTGGACCCTGTACCCCAGTTTCCATATGCATAAATAAATATAAATCTTCAAAAAAAAAACTGCTCTAGATACCTATGTCTAGATACAGCCTATTGATTCTGTTTCTCTAGGGAGCCCTGGCTAATAATGATCTTGGTTGAGAAATACCAGTCCAGATGATCTCCAAGTCTCCTCCCTTTAGCTGAAAAGCCAGTGGCTCTATCTGTTCTGTACGCAGCTGTGGCAGCACAGAGGAGTGACAGAGCACTAAATGCAGGATTCTCCTCCCACTTCTGCCACTAGCTAGCTGTGTGAACATGAGCAATGTCATTAACTGCCCTGGTTCTCCACTCGCTAAAATATAAAAGAAAGGGGTTTACTTAGCTGAGCCTTTGAGGTTCCACTTAATACTGATTGCCACTGGTCCTGGGGAAGATCATAAGGTTCAGAGAGTCATAATGCTCTGAGGGTTCCTTAAAGTTCCTTCAGCATTAGAATATTTAGCCAGTCACAGTCTTACCAACCAATGCTCGAGCTATTAAAAACATGTTGACCAATCAATGAGGTTATATAATTAATTTAACAATGTGAGTGCTGTATAAAAATAAGTTTTCACTTTTATGGAAGACTGTTAGAAATACATCTGTTCTTTCTCTCTTTGCTTTTCTCATTAAATTTGTTACCAATTAATATTTTGAAACTATTTCCTTTTTTTTTTTTTAAGATTTATTTATTTACGCACACAAGAGGGGGGATACAAGCCAGAGGTGGAGGTGGTGAGAAGATCCACCAGAGACAGAGTGGGGAGCAGAACAGGCAGACTGACTGAAACACACTGCTGAGGGGAACAGCAGGCGAGGCAGGAGAGGTCTGCTGCGCCATGTGGGTCCCCTCCCTGGCCAGGGGCAGGGATCGAACTTGTGGTGCAGAGGTTGTGGTTTGCTTCAGTGTGTTGTTTAACCCACTGTACCATAAGGGAGGCCCATATTTCCTACTTTTTATCTCCACTGCCAGGGCCTTGGTCCAGGAAGGATCTGCTCATTGACCTTCCAGTTGTTCTCCAATTCCAGTTTCTTCTTTCTCTGCTAATATAGTCCCACATCACCAGGCCAGTCATCCGTCTCACCTGATCCATCTCCCTACAACTAAAAAACCCTCAATGGGATCTCCTGCCTCTAGAATTAAGTCCAGGTTCCTAAGCATTGTTGCTGATTTTGACATTTCCAAAATCAGCCCCAGCAGTTACTGTCATCTCTAAAGACCTTCATGTACTTAAGAGACTTCTGGAATTCAAGTGTCTCCAGATTCGATATGCCCTTGACTAACAGAAATAGAGCAAGTTTTATTATTACACACAAGTTGCTTTCTTGGTTTAAATCTTATCTGTTTTGCATCAAATCTTTTGCAAGCTCAAAATTTCTTTACAGAGTCAAAACAAGTTTCTTGAATCAATTACTGTGTTGGTTCATTTCATCTTCTTACTTTTAAATATCATCCTACCTTTTAAGTTACAGAGCACACAACCCACTTATTTAACTGGTCAATCTTTCATATAATAACCATTTGTGGATCTTATTTTATGCCCTGTATGCTGACACACTATACATTAGACTTGAAGTTGGCTCCACATTGCTAAAAAGATGTATTTTCACTAAGCATTAAAGTTAGTAAAGTAATACTACTTATGGACAATATTACATTACAGTATGTTAGTTATTTTAATGAAATGACACATCATTTTAAAATTTTTAAATAAAAAAGAGAATGAGAAACTAAGAAATTTAGACCATATTTACCCCTACGAAGTCACCTTCTTCAAACTCACTTAAAATTTCAGAGTTGGTAGTTTTGCTTGTGCTTGTATCACTTGACATGACCTTTAAATGTCCAGCAAGAATTAAGTAACATTCAAGTGGTGCATGTCCTTGTCTTAGAACCATAGTTTCAGCTTCAAATCTGGGGAGAAAGAATACCAAAAACATTACTTTTGCAAAACGGCAAGTTTAAAATCACTGATGGTAAACATGACACCGTCATCTTCACCTCTAAAGGATTTTATTTTTTGTTAAGAAGCAAAACATCATCTTTTTCTAGTATAGACCTTTCAGGCAGGGCTCCTAGCCAATTTGTCCACTCATGTAGCATCAGAGCATAAAATGACACTTGTCTCAGAAGTAGGCACTCAATTAATGCATATTGAATGGATTTATGAATAGGCAAAAGGAGCTGCACAGCTGCAGAACAAAAAGTCACTGTACGAAATTAATTCCTTACTACATAGCTCTAAGAAAAATGGTATCTTGCCATTTGCAACAGCATGCACAGAAATGGAGAGACTACGGCAATAAGGAGAAAGACAATTATCAGATGATTTCACTCCCATATGGAAGACAGAGAAACCAAACAAAGGAACAGACAAAATCAAACCAATAACAAACCCCTGAAATCTTACTGCAGAACTGAGGTGACCTGAGGGGGGATGGGAAGAAGTGGAGAGCATAAGGCAGTCCAGGGTGGAGGCTGTGGGTGGTTGGTGGTAGGTGTGGTGTGGTGACATACTCTTAAAGAAATATGATCCTATTCTTGTAAAACATACAGTGCTGTAAACAGCATTGCCTAATTAAAAAAAAGAATAAAAATAAATTTTAAAAATAAAATTAACTCTTTAGATAAGCCCTTCCTTTTTAAATAATAGGGGCATTACTAACCCACTACTACTGAAATGATGATGTAAAGCAAGATTTTTACTTTTTGAGACACCAAAATTTGGTTTTGATTTGTATTCCTTTAACAAGACTTCTAAAACTACTAAATTCACTAAGTTTCATAAGTCTACTACTTTCCATATTTACAGCTATTTAGCTAGAAGATGATGGTTTGCCCACCATGAGGTTACAGAGCGGTAATAGTAATCTTTGAAAAATAGAAAATACCCTCCAGGGCATTTGAAAAGAGATGCAAGATGCCTTTATACCTTGGAAATTCTGATTTGGTAGGTCTGAGGTGGAGCCCAGGGCTCTAGATAGTTATTTAAGATATTCTAGATAGTTTTTTAAGAGGACCACAACTTGAAAAACACTGTATTTGCGGCTAAGAGCAAGCATTTTATTTTCTAATATGACTTGTTCTTGTGAAGATTGGAACAGAACATGTTCTAGGATATTGGAAAGTTTGGATAATTTCAAATTTTCAGTTAGTCATTATACTACCCAGAATTCTTCCTATCCCAAAGAGTAGCAGCTACAATCTTTATATTCCAACAAGGCAAGTGTTGTTAGAAGAATATTGGTGAGAAAGAAGGTGGCAGTTATTTGTTAAAAACACCCCTGTGTTATCAGCAGCACTTGCCGTACTGTGAATTAAATGGTCTAGAGAAAATTACTTAACCTTCATTCCCAATGCCTCATTTATAAAATGAGAATAAATTTGTAACTACATACATCATTAAAAATTTTTAGAGGAAAAATAAAATGCATATGTGAGTTACTCAAAAGGAAGATGTTTTATAAATATTGTAATTTTTCTCTACTTCAATATTTGACAGTATGAAGGACAGTTAGAAACAAGATTAGTTGGGGTCTCCCTGGTAGCCTAAGGGGTTAAGTCTCAGCACTCTGGAGCTACCTGCAGCCACTGCAGCATGAGTTTAATCCCCAGCCAGGGAAGGGACCCCAGCCAGGGAGAATCATTGACTTCCTTCTGTTTCATCCATTGCTCCCCTCAGCAGCGTATTTCAATGGATCCGCCTGTTCTGCTCCCTACTCTGTCTCTGATGAATCCTCTCATCACCCCCACACTTCTGGCCTGCACCCCAGCTCTTATATGCATAAATAAATCTTTTAAAAAAAACAGTAAAAGTCCCACCAAAATACTTATCTATTTTAGTATTAGTAAGTAAGCCCACCAGTTCCAAGTTAGTTGTTAGTGATAACAAAAAGAATAACACAAAGTCAGCATAACTGCCCAGTATCCCCAAATCCACAAAGCCAGGTGGGGGTCTAGTGGAGCATGCATATACAGTGGGGAATCTGCTGCTTTTATAACAAGCATTAAGCAAACCTACTTCTCTGGAAGGAGACCAGGTAGAGCTCAAGAATCACAATTCTTGATACATCATCTTTTCAGGATCTCCAGGTGCATGAGCAATTGTGCAACACAGTCTGGGTAAAAGAAGAATCAAAATCTTGGGATTTGGGTACACTCAGCAAGATGTGTAGGAACACTCGGGGTTCCCTAGCAGACTGTGCCTCAACAAGCAGGACATAACACGAATGAGTAGTGAGCAAAATTTTAAAATAAGTTTACATGGTTAGTTCAATTATAATTCTAGATCCAAATGAGATAACACAAGAAGGAAACTTAACATTGCTATTTTCACTGCATTCGAGAAGAGGATCACAGGTTAAAATGTGACCACTTCTGGCTTTCTATTGTTTATTAGATACCAATTTTTCAAAGTCACAGCATGGACTCCAGAGACTAAAAAAGTTATAAAGAATTGCTTAAGTAACTACCACATCACCGAAAAACCCTCAAGATAAATGTTAGTTTCTCTGAACTAAGAATAATAGTCCATAGTCAGTTCTACCACTGTAGAATCATGAGAAGGCGGCCCATAATAAGTATGTGATGGAAAATGAAAGAAGAGAAAGTATGCAGAATGAGAACTTACAGAAGGAAGGAAGAACTAATATATGAATGGCAAGTACTGGAGTGGGAAAATGGCCAATATTCAAGACTCAGATTAAAGCAACACAGAAAGAGCAAGAGGATTCCACATCCTGTTTTCTTTGTTTGATACTATGAAAGTGTGGATGAGGGCCAGTAATTCTCAGCCAGGTTTTGAAGTGTATCATTTGGCTGCCAGAAGCCCATTATACTAATTGGATCACCAGTCTCCTCTACATCTATCTCATTGACACAAAAATTCTAGGACTACACATTTCTTCTGCAACATTAAAATTTAAGAATACCATCCATACAATAAACCATAAAATATTCACATGGGTCTGTACTCTATGTTTCTTAACTGCAACTTCAGAGTGTTTTTTCAATAGCCTACTTCAGTGATATGAAGGAATGCCAATATTAAATAGATTTCTGGTGCTTAAACATTTAATTTAATACTTTTGGAGCACTTGAAGCATTTGTGAATATTTACAATTTGACTGGAATCATTGACTTCCTTAAGAATTTTTTCTTGTAAGCCAATAGATACAATTTCTCCAACTAACAAATATAGAAATGAGAGCATTTTTGTTAAGAATGAAAAGAAAAAGATTTAATATCTCTACATTTGGAACTTTAAATGTCTACATAAATAAACATATGGCCATATGTGTATATTGAACTTGAAGAAGAACCTATGAATTCTATAATTATTTACAAATAGAGTGATTCACTTTTAGTTTTTAATCCCATTTAAAAGGGTAAACTTGAATGAACATTGATGTGTATAGTGAATGTTACACACCACTGCAAATTTCTAAATTTCCATGATTTTAATAATAAGACCTCATATAAATGCCACATTTTAAAAACTTTTTCCAAAAAAGAATTACATGTACAGATCTTGTCTTTAACAGGGTTCTGGATTGCAGACAATAAGATCCACTTTGGCATAAGAAAGAAAGGGCTTACTGCAAGTATTGAGTAGCTTATAGGATTTCTGGAAAGGTTAGTGAAATAGTTTGTAGGCCAAATTTCAAAGAACAATTCTGGTGAAGGAGCTGGGCAGATTCCAGAACCACACTGTTTCCACTACAGTCAGGAAATTGGGGCTACCACATTTGAACAAAGATTCATGTGGTCTTTGCCAACACCTACACAAGCAAAATGGATGCCCTATACCCTACCTTTTCCTCCAAATAGATTAATTTCAAATTGAATGTCCTAAGGCTATATCTGTCAAACCTAAATCGAATATCTGTACCCTAACAAAGCTGGGGGCTGGCAAAGATAGCTTGTTATTTTGTAAAGTTACATTGTAGGGACCTATAAAAATGTAGAATTTGTTCAAGAAGTTTTGGGCAACCCCAAATTGTAAATGTTAACTTCACACCTTTATAACAAAATTTAGGGTACTTTACCTAATACATTTTGTAAGTTTCTCCTCTTTC
The DNA here is from genome assembly GCA_019455555.1 of Galemys pyrenaicus. Classification (NCBI taxonomy): domain Eukaryota; kingdom Metazoa; phylum Chordata; class Mammalia; order Eulipotyphla; family Talpidae; genus Galemys; species Galemys pyrenaicus. The sequence goes on from JAGFMF010012279.1 coordinate 2,791,141, forward strand.
TAGATGATAAAGTGGACTGTTAGAGTAATCCTTTCATTTTTTTATTGTTTTGATATCTTCCTTATTAAGAAGCTTTCATCTTTATCCTGTTTTCAATTCTAGTTCTTCAGATTGGTTTGAAAATTCATCATTACATTATAGAGTTCAGTGCACAAACCCAAAGTATTAGTTATTTTGGTGACTATTCAATTTGCAATGTCTTTTATCTTTGAAGTTTTGTTAAATTCTATACACCATCTACCACTACCTTTTTTTAAAGGCCTGCTAAGACCCAAATGGAATAATTTCATGTGACTTACTCTTGATAGATTGCGGTCTGGCAAACTTGGAGCTGTACTTCGTTTGGCAAATGGTGAAATGACCTATTCTTCTTTAGACATAGTTGAATCTTTAAAGAAAGAAAATAAATAAGTAATAGCCTTTAAAAAAATAGTAAAAGAAAATGATATGCTATGCAATTAGCTCAATCCCTTCAATGTTTCTGACAACCAAAACAAGAATAGATTTCAATGTGTTCTCCAAAGTATAGCTATTTTTTATATGGTAGGTATTTGTAATCTTCCAGTTCTGGATTCATGAGAATGTGGGATGATCCTAAAAGAAGGGAAGGGAACATGGATACAAGGAAGAGAAAGTCCTCTCCAGCATTCATGAAGTTCCATGATATTATGCTACTCACCACTGAAAAAAACTGGTAAACAAGCCTTTGAAACCTAGCATGCCAGCAAAAACAGTTAGGATAAAGTGAAAACCAGAGGATAAAATTTGAAGAAGTCCAAGAGTCTTTCATTGGAAGACAGTATTGTGGAGAAATTTAAACATGCCTTTTTATTTCCTTTTCCAAAGTATCAAGTTTTAAAATGCATTAATATTACATCTGGTTGCTATCTTTGTGAAGGAGCTGTGATGTGACTACTAAATCTTTAAAATGTTTGCATTTTTAAAAAGTCTAAAAACAAAGATTGTATATGACCCCTACCTCATGCCATATACAAAAATGAACTCAAAATAGATCAATAAACTAAATATAAGACCAAAGAACTATTAAACCAGAAAATAAAGTGGTAAACCTTCATGACCTTGGATTTGGTAATGGAGTCATAGCTATAACACTAAAAAGAACAAGCATCAAAAGGAAAATAAAAATGGACTTCATCAAATCTTTTGTACTGAAGTACACTATAGGAAAAAATGAAAAGAATACATATGAGAAAAATATTTGCAAATCACATATAAGACAAGATCTAATAGCCAGAATACATAAAGAACTCCTTTAACTCAGTGATGAAAGGACAAACAAGTCAGCTAAAAAGTGAGTGAAGAACTTAGACATTTCTGCAAGGAAGATAAATAAATGGCCAATAAATGCATGAAAAGATGCTAAATGTCCTTAGTCACTTTGGAATTACAAAGCAAAACCACAGTGAGATATCACATCACACTGAAATAGCATTGCTATAATAATGGAGAGAAAATTAGATAACAAATGTTAGTGAAGATATGAGAGATTAGAACCCTATATGGGGTGGGAATTTAAAGTGGTGCAGCTGCTGTGGCAAACAGTCTCGCAGTTACTCAAAAGCTACAGAACCATCCTACTACCCAGAAATCTGACTTTTAGTTAACTTCTACTGTTATGACCACATCTTTAAATTTTTATGCCCATTTAGCCACTTTTAAGTGTACAATTCAGTGACATTAATTACATTGTCAACCATCACCACTCTCTGTTTCCAAATCTTTTCTGCCACCCCATATAGAAATGCTATCACCATTAGGAATAACTCCCTGCTTGCCCCACACCAGGCCCTGGTAACTATCATTCTTCCCCCTTTTTCCATGAGTTTACTATTTTAGATACCTCATATAAGTGGAGACATATAGTATTTGTCATTTTGTGACTGACTTATTTAACATTATATCCTCAAGATTCACTCATATTGTCTCATTTTTCAGAACCTCATTCATTTCAAAGATTGAGTTATAGTCCAATGTATGGATATACCAGATCTTTATCCATTCATCTCCAATTAAGTTGTGTTCAATTTGTGGCTACTATAGACACTGTTATGATGAAATCCAGAATCAGATGTCCTTTAAAATCCTAATTTCAATTCTTTTGGACTGAAAAGGGATTGCTGGATAATACAGAAGTGTCAATTTTAATTTTTTTTAAGAAACCACCATACTAATTTCCATATTGTTTACAATATTTTACATTCCTACCAACTATGTACAAGAGTTCTGATTTCTCCACATACTTACCAAAATTTGTTGTTTTGTTGTTTTCATTTTTTAATGATTTATTTATTTATGCATACAAAAGCTGGGGTATAGGCCAGAGGTACAGGGAGTGAGAGGATTCACCAAAGCAGAGCAGGCAGATCTACTGAAATACACTGCTGAGGGGAGCAGCAGGCAAGGCAGGAGGGGTCTGCTGTGCCATGTGGTCTGCTGTGCCTCTCTGGCCAGGGATCGAATTCATGCTTCAGTGACTACAGACAGTTTCAGAGTGCTGAGACTTAACCCCCTATACCACCAGGGAGGCCCTAATATTTTTTAATAACTATCACTCCACTGGGTGTGAGGTGATCTTTTATTATGGTTTTTATTTCAGTTCGTAATGATTAGTGACTTTAAACCTGTTTTCATATATCTGTTGGCCCTCCATATATTTTTGTTGGAGAAATAGCTGTTCAATTCCTTTTTAATCAGGTTATTTGTTTTTTTCTGATATTGAGTTGTAGGAGTTTCTTATATAATTTAGGTATTAATGTATTATCAGATAAATCATTATAAATATTATCTCCCATTTCATAGATAGTCTTTTCATTTTGTTTTTTCCTTTGAAGTGCAGAAGCATTTTAGCTTAATGTAGTATCACTTGTGTATTCTTACTTTTGTTGTCTGACCTTTTGGTGTTATATCCATGAAATAATTGCCAAGATCAATGTCATAATGGAATACATCCCATTTGTAATAGCATCAAATGAATAAAATACTTAGGAATAAAATTAAGGAGGCAAAAGATCTACACACTGAAAACTATGAAAGAAGTTAAAGATATAGATAAACATTTCCTGTGCGTGGGCTGGAAAACTTAATATTGTTAAAATATCCATACTATGCAAAGTAATCCACAAATTCAAAACAATCCCACTGAAATCCCAGTGACATACTTTATAGAAATAGAAAAAAAATAATTCTAAAATTCACACAAAGGATCCTGAATAGACAAAACAATCTTAAGGAAAAGTAATATCATTGGAGGCATCTCATTTTCCAATTTTAAATTATATTTCAAAGTTACAGGCATTACAACAGCATGGTATTGGCATAAAGATAGACAACTAGGGGACCTCCCTGGTGATACAAAAGATTAAGCTATCAGCAGCCACTGCAGCACAAGTTCAATCCCTGGCCAGAGAGCTAACCTACATGGCACAGCAGATCTCTTCTGTCTTGCCTGCTGCTCCCCTGAGCAGTATATTTCAGTGGATCCAGCTGTTCTGCTCCCCACTCTGTCTCTGAATCTTCTCACCCTCTACATCTCTGATCTACACCCAGTTCTTGTATGCATAAATAAATCAATCTTAAAAAAAAAGATAGACAACTAGATCAATGTGTAGAGAGTCTGAATGAAATAACTCCATGCATATATAGTGAACTGATAATGATGCCAAGAACACACAATGGGAAAAGGATAATATCTTCAACCAACAGTACCTGGAAAACTGGATGTCCACTTGCAAGGAAATTGAACCCTTACATTACACTGTGCCACAAATCAATTCAAAATGTATTATAGATATAAATTTAAGACCTGAAACTCTTAAAACAGTAAAAAAAAAAAGTTAACTCCTAAAACATGGGGGGAAAGTGTCATAACATTGATCTGGCCAATGATTCCCAAGAATAAACCTTTCTAGAAAAAAGCTTTCATACTCTCAAGAAAAAGACAAAAGACTAAGGCCAAAGCACTGTACTCTCATTGGTAAATATCCATCTCATAGGTTAGCAGGTCAACAATTCTGCAACTATTCTAAATACACAGTTGAGTTGAACAAACAAGCAAATATGCCAATAAAGACAAACTTCTAACTGTGGTAGAAAGAAGTTACAAATAAGCATATTGGTTCATACTGGTAACTGGTATTTGGTAAGCATATTGGTTCATACTGGTAACAATAGATTACCTTGCTTGAGTTAGAGATGTCAGCATGAACTAATATTTACTTTGCTAGTCATAGTCATAGAGACATAGGGACATATACAGGAATGAATATAGACACATACAAATTTTTGCTAGCTCTGAGGGTGTAGAAGTAATGACCTTCCAGTTGGAACAAGTATAGTACAGGTTAGATTTTGGTCTCTAAATATCCCTGGATAAATAAAAGGAAGCAAACTTCTTAAAGAAATAACTAATTATTGGGCTAGGGTATGGAAAACACAAAATAAGCCAGGAACATCTGACAGTGCCAAAAACAAGTCAGTGCCAAGAACAAGAAGGAGGAAGGAAGGAAAGGATCGAGAGAGGGAAGGGAGTCTGTCAAAAGCAACTCCCAATACAGAGCTAGAACAACCTAAGGAATAATTTATTAATACAGTAAACAACAATAGCAGTGAGTTATAATAAAAGAATAAAATACTGATAAGCCAAAAAATATCTATAAGACTACACTGATATAAATACACACTTGAATGAGTGAAAAGAAGCAATTCTTCTTACAGAAGAATTACAGACATAGAAAGAATGAGAAAATAGAACATCACCATTAGGGTTCCAAAGTAATACTTGTTGCAGGCAAGATTCAAGGATGAACGCTAAAATTGAAATCTTAAAGAGAAAGAAGGTATCCATGCCACCTCAAAGTATCTCCCATCAAATATTTATTTGTAATTGTGGTGATGTATCTTAAATTGTGGTGATTGTAACATACATCTACAATTTCTTTTTTTCCTTTTTTATTATTATTTTTAATTTATATATATTTGACATCAGTTGTAATCCCTATGTATTCCCCATCACCATATCACCAGTGTACCATCACCTCAGTCCCCCATGCTCCCGTCTGCCCTCAAACCTCCCCCTCCCCACCAAGTGTCCCCAATTTGTCCTTGTCTTTTCATTTACATCTACAATTTCTTAAATACTCTTCTTTCCAAGAGGTAAACCTTAATTACCCTGGACTAGATGACTTGATAACTCTAGTGGGCTGGACTTAGAAACTGACCTCTAGAATGCTAGCAGATACCACCTGAACAAAGTGACTGAAGCTAACAGCACCAGCAATACAACATATAAATATCAAGTAATCAAAACCCATAACCTCAGTCTAAGTTTGGGGGAGAAGTAAGGCAAAATGAAGGACAGTCTATAGACATCTAACAAGTACTTATGTAAAGTGTCAAGTTAAAAGACAAGGAAAATCTGAGGAACTCTCAAAGATTGAAGGAGACTGAGAAACATGATAAGTAAATGCAGCAAGATATCCTGACTTGAATCCTGAAACAGGAACTGTGGAAATAATGGAGAAATCTAAATCAATAATTTGTAGTTTAGTTAATAGCATTTGTTGAACCAAATGCTTTTTCTGTGGCTTTTATCTTTGCACCATGGCTATGTGAGATGTTAATGTCAGGGGAAGCTGGGTAGAGAACATATAAGAACTATCTGCTCTTCTGGGTCTTTGCAACCCAGAACTTTGCAACTTACTACTCTAAGTCTAGAATAGTATCATGCTAAACCCAGGGGTTGTATTTAGTAAGCTGAAATGAAATGGTCTCAATGCCAGATAACAGAAGTGAAAAATAAAGACAAATGGGCAGCAAGCAACGACTATTGACCCGTGTAATTTGAATGTCCAAGTTTCCCAAACTAAGGTTTCCAAGGAAAACAGCTAGGGCAGATGTTTGGTTGTTACTCTGTGAGCATATCCAGTATAGACCCTGGAGTAGATTAAGGTGAGTCAGTCTCCCTTTCAATCCCTTTCTTCCTCTAGTCCCTGGATCATGGCTGTATTTTAGCACAGTGGGTGATTTGGGTGCTTGAGGTGGCTGAGGAGAAATGAAGCAAATGAAGTTGGAGGTAAGTGGCACTTTTTAGAAAGGTAAGTAAAGCATAAGAAAATGTAGTTATGTTTGCTCAAAGCCTTCTCCTTACATAAAAAGTTGCATTGAGTAAGCTCCACTTTTATGATAATGCAGAGCAAATTCTCTGGCTTACAGTAACTGTATTCAGTGAATACTCACTTCTATCTGATCACATACAAACTACCCAACACTGCCAGTCTCTTTGATAACCACTCATCAAGAACCAATAATGCTCTTTGAAGAAGCAAAAGAGAACTGGGAATAGGCAGAGATTTTTGAACTTTGAATACTTCCAAAAGTCTAATGAGATCACTCATTTACCTATGATAAAGCAAACATATCCAGAATAGCTTATATTTTTTTTTCCTTTTGCTTCAGCTGGAATCAAGTTACTTCAGTATGAACAAAAGTACTGATTATACCTTGGATTTTAAAAAGTAGAAAGATAAGTTAACTATTCATGAATGACTCTTGTTAATAGGTAAAAATGTCTCCAAACATGGGGTTCATGGAGTCGCAATGATTAGAACCAGTGTGCATCAGGTACCATGACCTCAGTTCTTGATGCTGAAAGTCTCCCTGTCATCAGAATCCTCACCCTTCCATCCTTTGGCTCTTCCTCCTACTCTGGAAGAGCTCTATTGGTCTCTGCCTGTCGATTACATTCTTGGCAATTTAAAGCTATATTGATTGCCTCATGCACACTCAAGAAACTTGTAGACTTCTACCCCACACACGACTGAAAAAGAGTTGAGTAAATACAGTATCTATTTTGAGACCTTCAACACACAATTCTCCACTTAAAACAGATGCTGTGAGAAAAATAAAGTTTAACTGAAAGTGAGTTTATTTATACTACTTTTTCTCATGGAGCAAATTCACTGTTTAGTTGAGGACTAAGCGTACCCAGACAAGAATTTCAGCTCATTGCAATAAGAATCTATACAGGTATGATATTTAATGATGTTGGATACCCCTGGCTTCAATGATATAGGTGGATTCAAGGCAAAGTCATTATAAGCGCAGAAAACATTGAGTTTTAGAGATGTCTGATGCCAAAAATGATGAATACTTGTAATACAACACTTTATTTTTTAGGATACTCTGAAATGCTTTATATCTTAAAATGTTTAAAAATCAATATCTCTTTTTACTTTATAGCTGGTTTATAAAACATCCTTTAGAGGCTGAAAAGCAACAAATCCAATTTACTAAGTATATTAAAATTGTAATAGAAGCAGAGAAGGTCCACCTAATCTTCACAGAAATCCATATCTACATAATGGACTGCTAAAGTTTGTTCAAAGATTAGTAAGTTAAAATTACAGAAAACATTTTAATAGGTTTAAATAAATCAACTTATATTAAAAATCAATATTTATCTTAAATACATACCTCAAACACATATAACTCAGAGTAGGAACTCAAGGATTACTATGTCTTTAATGACTGTATGAAATAAATACAAGAAAAGGACTGATATACCAAAAAAAATACAACTATCCCAACCATTTTTATTTAATCCAAGTTTGTTTTCTAAAAACCCTAAAACTGGGGGCCCCTGGTGGTGCAAGGAGTTGTCTCAGCACTACGAAGCATCCGCAGCCACTGCAGCACGAGTCCTATCACCAGCAAGGGAGGTGACCCACATGGCTCAGCAGACCTCTCTTGCCTTGCCTGCTGTTCCCCTCAGCAGTGTATTTCAATACGCCTGTTCTGCTTCCCACTCTGTCTCTGGTGAATCCTCTCACCTCTCACCCTCTGCACCTCTAGACTACACTGCAGCTCTTGTATGCATAAATAAATAAACAAATAAACAAACAAATCTTAAAGTAAACCCTAAAACTAAGACAAAAATAGGGACAGTAAGAATGTAACAAAAGTAATTTGACATGGAATGATGAAAGAAAACCATAACTGACAGCACTGAATAGTCACATATCATGGGGAAAAAAAACATTTTTACTTACCTCACTGAGATTTTCTTGGCTTCTTTGCTTCGGTTGAATCAACAACAATGTTTTCAGCTTTTCGAAATCTTTGTTCTATAAAATAAATGTATTTACATTGAACACATCCCACCAATCTCCATGAACACAACATTTTCTAAAAATTTGGAAAGGATTTATAGCCTGGGAAATGCAGAGTATTATGCAATATTTGACTTATAAACTTTGCTGAAATAATTTGAAAGAAAAAAAAAACCACCAGATTTCATTAAAACAATTGAATCACCAAGCATGGGCTTCATTGGTCATGTCATATTTACACAAGTTTAATAATAAGACAACAGGATCAATATAACAGATTTGAGAATTGTCTACATGATATAATACTATTTCTCGAGTTATGAGTCTGAATCACTCATGGTTGTAACTTAATATCATGTCAATTCACCAGACTCCATGAACCTATACAGGAGTGTCAACATTAGTCATTTCCTTTTTACGTACAGAATTCAGTTTCAAAGGAGTGTCGCTGACTGAGATCTATGAAGTGCAACTCATTTTGGTTGAATTTATCCCAATAAAGTCTCTTTAACTTTCTAGTCTAGTTACTAGGCATCAACATGAAAAAGTTTGACCTCTATTTTATATCTAATTTTAATTTCAATTTACTTTTCACATCCCATGCTTGCTGATAAGAATCATCATTTATTATCTATTACTTTCATAAATAAAAACCCAAAATATTGTAGATTTTGCTATTCTGTAAAATTAGATTACTATCAATTATTGATAGCATGCAGATAAAAAAATACTAACCAAGTTATATTTAGAATAGTTGCTCTTGCTGAATAAAAGTTCATTTGCTGAATGACTTTTTATGTTCAAATAAAATAGTGCCCATTCTTTTGCTTGACTCTTTTCAATGTACCTGAAGAGAGATGATAAAATACAGAAAAATATACATAAGTACCTACTTGATAAGAGAAAGTATGCAAAAAAAAATTTAATATGGAGGTTAAATGACTGGAATTGAATATACAACATTATATGCAAGTTGGAAGGAAGTTAAGCTATGTATTCAAAATACAAGGTAAAATTGGTAAGTACCACTGAGATGCATATATATTTCTCTGAGAAATAAAGTTGAAGAAGTTCTGTTACAGGGTAGGGAGAGGAGCACGCCAGGAGAGGAACACTTTAGAAACCTCTAAGCCTGCCCTCTCTGAATGGGTTTTGCCATTCGCAGCATTAAGATAACATATAAGGCCTTTAATGGAAAGGAACTTTAATACAATTAGGGTATAGTACAGAAAGGATAAAGAACATAGTGATTAAGTTAAGCATCCAAAGTTACCCATCTCTCTGAGGGTAAAAGTTTAGCTAAATGGGATTGGCTTAAAGTAAGGCTCAAAATTCTGCCACACGTTTAAAGGATTTTTCAGTAGCGACCCATAGAAAAGGGTCAGAAAGAGTTTGATAAATTTGGGAGGAAAAGAGCAAAATTAAAATTAAGATGAAAACTGCTGTTGTTAACCTCCCCATGGGTTTTTTACTTACATCTGTTTTAACTAGTTTAAGACTAAAAAGTGCAGTTTTTTTACATGTGGCTCTGCTCTACGTGCCTCCTCCAGGTCTCCTTGCTGCTCCCCATCTTGCTTCTTTCCTTCCTTCCTTCTTTTTTGCAGAAATTTTCTTTTCCTCCTCAGCTTCACTTACTTAGGGCAGAACCAGGATTTTGGAACTTCCCCTTTTCCTGAGACGACCCTGTTACAGTTCTAGCTTGCTGCTCTAGAATTGCATTTCTAAAAGCCTAACTGTCACTACAAGAAGAAATACCTTCTTGTAGTCCAAAGTCAGTGTGTTCAAAAAGATAGTCCATACTCTTCTTCTCTTCTCTGCAGAACACTTATTGAATTTTGGATCATGGCCATGATATTATAACTAGACTTACCTGGTCCAAAATGTAAGTGTAGCTAGTAAAAACTGAGGTGCCCTGTGAGTATAAAATACCTACTTAATTTCAAAGACTTAGTGTAGGTTTTTTATATAGATTAACTATTGAAATAACCATATTTTAGAGCTACCGGATTGAAAACATAAAAAAAATTCACCTTTTTGTCCTCCCTCTTATTTTAAAGTGCCCACCAGAAATTTAAAACTATATATGTGCCTTATGTTTCTGACTTGCGTTTTATTTTTAATAGATGAGGTGAACTATATCACTGAGATTTAAACCAGTGAGATCAACATCTAAATAATAAACCTTTGATTGTGCTCTAAAAATCCTCTAGAAGGAACAAAGTAGTGAGAGGGAGAAGAGAACTCACGAAATACTGTGAACTATGCTGGCCTAGACTTTGAGGATTTGGTGAAGATTTCTAGACAAGGGAGACAGAGTATAAATTGAGAAGGACCATTAAAAAAAAGAAAGAACGCCTCCCTGGTGGAGCAAGGGGTTAAGCACAGCACTATGAAGCATCTATAGCCACTGAAGCACTAGTTTGATTCCTGGCCAGGGAGATGACCCACGTAAGACAGCAGCAGAACTCTCCTGTCTCACCTGCTGCTCCCCTCAGCAGTGTACTTCAGTCAGGCTGCCTGTTCTGTTCCCCCACTCTGTCTCTGGTGAATCCTCTCACCTCCTGCACCTCTGACCTCTACTCTCTACCTCAGCTCTTGTATACATAAATAAATCTTTAAAAAAAAAGAGAAAAGAACATGTTTAAATGCCAGATTATCTAGAACAATGGCTCTCAGTTCTTTCTATTATTTTTGATAGAGCCTTCAACAGTGCCTCAGGACATTCTAACCTCTGAGCTAGACTGCAAGGTCACAAACTGGAGCCAAAGTGTTAAAATGGGGAGGTGTGTCTCCATAGTTAGGAGTGACCAATGAGAGAACTAGGGAAATGATGACCTTGAAGGATGAAAATGAACAGCCCTGTCTTCTAGAAGGGTCACTTTCCAGTCCCAGTACTGCAATTCTGGGTTTTGGTGGTGAGCTTTGTTTGCAGATTTTTAACTTTAGGTATGTGTTTCAAGGATGGGTCACTCTCGCAGGGTCTCTCTTAATCTCTAACAAAAGCCCAGACTAGCCAAACTCCAAAGTGTGCCTAAATTTCATCTGACTTTACCACACACTTTGGAAACTGTATCTTACTGCCAAAGCTGTCATTAGAATCCATCTCCTTTTTGAAGAGCACATGACAGCCTGGTCTGGACCACTTCCTTTTCCCTGCATTCTCTTCTCCCTGCAGAGTCCTGGTGCCTGGTGCTCGGGTTGGCTTCATCACAGTGATTAGAGCTCATGATCTCCAAAATCTATTTCAAAACTAAGTTGCTATAACCAAAAAGGACATCAGTAAGTGCCTGAGGTCTGGATGGGAAGTATTACAAAGGGGCTGAGAAAACCTGAAGGAGTGCAGGTCATTATTTTTATGATAGTGGTAGTAGATGCATATATCATATATATTCTAGGTATCAACATGTACACTCCCACTATGTCCATTATACCTCCACTGAGCTACTGAAAAAACATGTTTCCTTCTCATAAACAGTTTCATCAATAAAGAAATCAATGAACAAATTCTTGACTATCACCCATTTTGGCAATCTGTACTGTAGGAAAAGGGTTTTCTTGGCTAAACTGCATCTTAAAATTTTATTCCATCACTTCCTTTATACCAGTAAAGCAGTATTTTAGCAGAATAGCTTTCATAATATATTTCATTGTGTTAATCAGAAGAGAAAAATCAACTGACATATGTTTGAAACCTGTGGGTTGTCATTTCATAGAAATATCTGCAGTAAACTCCACTAATAGAAATATCTCCAGTGAACTAAAGAATAAAACTTTATTCTGACAACTTTGCCACCCAATTTAGGGTGGATTTCATAGCAGAACCCGAGGTGAAAACGTGCAAGTAATTTGGGGCTCTGTTGAAAATTAGAAGGTAGGGCCTCCCTGGTGTTGCAAGGGGTTGAGTGCCACACTAAGGGGCTTCTGCAGCTACTGCAGAGTGAGTTGGATCCCTGGCCAGGAAGGGGACCCACATGGCACAACAGACCTCTCCTCCCTCGCCTGCTGCTCCCCACGTTGGGCGCCAAACTGTTACAGGGCAACCTTAATATAAAATGGGTTCCCCACACTGGGTCTTTTACCTGTGCGCTTAGAAGACTTTTAAAGTTTTAACCCCAGGTATACGTGGCAAAAGTTATTAGCACGTTTTATTTTATGAAAGAAAGGGGAATAAAATAGTAATAACACTAAAGGAAAAAGAAAGGGATATAAATTTACAAATACCCTACCAGATTTAAGCAATGGCGTGTTGAGGGCTGGCTCCGAGTCAAATGATATGGCTCTGAAGTAAGGGGTCTGGCTCCTCAGTAAGAGAGAGAGTGCCCAAGGCTCACCTCGGTTTTATAGCCAGCCTGGCTGCTTAACTCCACTTTCAGGTCCCAGTAATCCACTCTTTGATAATCATCTAATCGGATTTGTGATTCTGGAACACTGATGGTCTGGAGTGGGGGTTGGAGTTTACACACCCATAATCCATTTAGGACTACCTTTCCCCCTAACACCCTCAGCAGTGTATTTCAGTCAATCTGCCTGTTCTGTTCCCCACTGTTTCTGGTGACTCCTCTCCCTCTTACCCCCACCTCTGGCCTGTACCCAGTTCTTGTATACATAAAGAAATAAATCTTTTTTTAAAAAAGAAAGAAAACTGTAAGAAAGTAGGACAATCAGGACAAGGAATGGGGAATGAAAGGCCAGGATGTGGAGCAGTAACAGGGTCATCCCAGGAAAAGAGGAAGTTCCAAAATCCTGGTTCTGCCCTAAGTGGGTGGAGCTGAGGAGGAAAAGAAGATTTCTGCAGAGAAGAGAAGAGGAAGAAAGGAAGATGGAGAACAGCAAGGAGACCTGGAGCAGACACGTGGAGCAGAGGGACATGTGAAAAAACTGTGCTTGCTTTTTGGTCTTGGACTGGTTGGAACAGATGTGGGTGAGAGACCCGTGGGGAGGTTAACAATGGCAACTGTCATCTTAATTTTGATTTTGCTCTTTTCCTCCCAGATTTGTCAGACTCTTTCTGACCCTTTTCTACTGGGTCTCTACTGAAAGGTCCTTTAGACGTGTGGCAGGCTTTTGGGCCTTGCTTTGGGCCAATCCTATTTGGCTGGACTTTTTACCCTCAAGGAGATGGGTAACTTTGGATGCTTAACTTAGTAACTATATTCTTTGTTCTTTCTTTATTGTACCCTAGTTGTATTAAAGTTCCTTTCCATTAGAGGTTTTATGTTTGTCTTAATGCGGCGGATGGCAAAACCCATTCAGAGAGGGCAGGCTTGGGGGTTCTGGGGTGCTCCTCTCCCTTCCCTGTAACAGAGCCAGCTGCCTTCCCACCCAGCCTGATCTCATAAGGAGCTGTGAGCTTGAATGACACCACACTCGAGACACTGTTCCCTTCAGGACAGGGAGACCCCTACAGCAGGCATCCTTCAGCTGCAGAGTCTTCAGTGGGAGAGCAGCTTCCACCAGCAAAGACAATTCTTGAGAGAAGGTGTAGTTGTGCACTGTTCACAGCCTACATTCACAGCAGTTAGAGGACATGGCCTCCTACCAAGAGATACAAGGGGACTGTACAGAGCTCCAGAGCTAGTGACAGGCCAGACTGCTTGGGTCTGAATTAGTCATCACGGATTGCTAGCCATGTACCTTTAGCCGCATACAGTCACCAAGCTCTGTTTTCGCTTCCTCATTTGTGCAATGGACCAAAGAGAGCAGGTATTTCATATGCTTATCAAAACTAAGACAGTAAAAGCATTTAGACACCCACCTTATATTAAATGGTACAGGGAATTCACTTAGAATCACGCGTGGCATGTAGTAAGTGGACAAATATTATGATATTGTTGTTACACTTAACTGTGCCCTCCGAGCATACCTCATTGCTCTAGTGCCCTCCAGGTGAACGAACACCCAGGTGTGAGATCTTTACCCTAACATTACTTAAGGGTAATTTAAAGATGCCACATCTTGGAGACTGTGTGGGTTACACACATCCGTTTTCTCTGCCATTTTCCCCCTAGTTCAAAATTAAACGAGGGTAGTCCTTTTTTCTTTTGGAAAAGGGAATGACTGGTTTTTAGTTATGTGGGACACCCTCAATGGGTGGAGTCTTCATCTAGCTCATACGAAGAAACCAAGATCAACAAAACCCATCTGTCTTGCAACCATCCCAGACTGTGTAGGAGGTTCATCATCGGTTCAAGCAGTTTCTTCGTGGCTGTCACGGTATCCCTCACATTCCACTGCTCCATACCACCACACGGGCGTCTCAGAGACGCTAGCTTTATACACCTGGTGCATCAGCCCAGGTGCACCTACTTGCGCATGCCCACCCAGGCATGCACACAGGTGTCCATCATCAGTGGTAGGAGGGCGGAAAGTCCTGATTAACTTTTTACCCTACACCATCTCTTCTCACCTGCACCCTGTGACTCTAAACCATAAAACAAGAGACTTCCTCAAACCACAGTTTCCACGAAATCACACCTATGCCCGGCTTGATTTAAACTCTGAGTCTGGTCTTCCCACAGACAAATGTAGAAAACTGACCCTCCTGCTCCAGCTCCTACTCTCGGAAACCAAGCTGACCTTCCTTTCAGCCCACTAAAGAAGGTGGGATGGGTCAGAAGTGACTAGACACGGTTCCGAAAAGGGAAGGTTGCCTTTTTCCTCTCTAGAGCATTCCAGCAAATTCGAGGAGGCGGCATGCCGCCAGGGCCTGCTTCACCTTGGGTCTTAGCAGAGGAAGCCCTTGGTCCGGGGCCTTTCCGAGGGCAGCCCGCGCGGGAGGGGCGCCCCGGCAGCCGCGGGCGCGCACCTGAGCAGCGGTTACCTTTTCATGCACAAGGTCAGTCCACAGACGTGCGCCACGATCCTGGCAGCTCGCCGCAGCCTTCCCCTCACTCCGACCCGGCACACCCGGGAGGAGCCGTCGGCTCGGGAAACCTGGGACATGACCCCGGAGCCAGCGGATTCAGCCCTAGGGGACGCCACGAGCTCCGCTTGCACCCGCAGGGGGTCGGAGGGCGGTGTCCGGCGGCGGACCCGCCTCTGGCCCCTCCTCTCGGACAAAAGTGCCTCCCCGCCCTGACCCCCGCCTCCCCCCCCCGCCCCAAGCGCGCCCCGCCCCACCCGCAAACGGAGGGGGAGCTGGGGGCTGCCCCGAGCTGAGCTGGAACTGAAAAGGCGCACGTGGAGGTGGGAGGATTGGAACTTCTCATTTTGTATTGAAACTAATTCTTAGGGCTAACCTGTGTTGGTACACGTGAAATTTGCACGCGGTCTTAAAATAATGCATGACTGAAATAAACTTCGTGGGCGTGAGGGAGGCCCTCAGGGTAGAGTTGTGTAGGGAGGTGCCCTTAGGTGCAAGTAGGAGGAACACGTATAGTAAGCGGGAGCTTTTTTCTAAAGGAGTCCTGACGCTCCAGGTCGCCCACACCTGGTCAGGTTCTAGGAGGGCGCTCTCCTGTGCTTGGGAACCCCTGTACCCCTCCGCTTCCCCGAGTGGGGAAAGGACCTCAGACCCCCGCCCAGAGTCAAACTGGGTTAACAGGAAAGCGTGTAACCTGCGTCTAGGACCTTTGGAGAAAGTTTTGGACGGAGGATAAAACAGAAGCAGTGTAGGGTAAAGGTTGATCAGGTATTTCCACCCGCCCACCACTGATGATGGACACCTGTGGTGCTGCGAGCATTCCAGGGTGGGCATGCGCAAGTGGGCGCACCTGTGTTGGACACGGGCATAAATGGGCAGCGTCATGAGGACGCCAGAACTGTGAGGACCAACAGAAAGAACTGCGAGGGCCAGGACTGACAATACCAGCGAGAGAAGCAGCAGCTGAGAGGGTGAGACGCACTGGGGGCTGGGAGGCCTGCCAGCCTCCAGGCCCCCTGGCGCCCCTGCCTGCCCCTCCCTGGCCACCTCTACTAAATAAAGTATGAAAAGCCACCGAGGGTTCCAAGACTCTCCTTCCCTGGCCCATCTGCCCAGAGCCATCCCGAACCTTGCTCCAGTGCCACCTCCACCTGCCACTACAAGCAGAAATTCTGGAACTGGGCAGTGAAAGCCAATGTCTCTACTTCGCCTCTAAGATAGACCATGCTTTTATTTCAAAGGGCCTTAGAAGTTTTTTCTAGTCTGTTGTATAAGTTATTGCCGTTTTGATGAGTCAACTAAATAAAATAAGCCCATTTGATTTGTTTCCTGGGAGACATAGTTGAATACACCTTCGTTATTTATATATACTGACAATGTCGTAAGGCATGGGCCATTCAGTGAAATTCAGGTGAGGGTGATTTAATTGTCTTATTTTCGCAGGATCGTTCCATTAGAAAGACCTCAAAATGAAATTAAACCCGAAATATGTGGAATATCTGTGGCAATATGCACAGTTGGAAGGAAAAAAAAGTAAGCGATTGCCTTTCTTTGTTTTCTTAGAAGAGTAATGTTTAAAGGTTTATGAAGAATTTAATTGTTTTGGAAACCCTCTGCCTTGCAGTGCCCTGACACAGAAACAAACTCTAGCCAGTCTGTGTGACCCCTCCCGTACATGAAATGAAATATTATATTGCCTATATTAATGGATGTCTGCTGTTTTACTATTTTCAATAGTGAAGATTTAGATATTTAATTTGTAGTATTTGATTGCCTCAGATTGGTTGCTGAATGTTAGAAACAGTATGTTTGATCTGGCAAGGTTACTTGGATAAACTTTATCACCTACAAATTATAAATTTCCATTCTCTTCTTTCACCATGGCAGTAACATGGATTGTTTAGAATGTACACTAGTAAGTGTATATGAAAGGGGAAGGTTTCTGTCATCTCATCTCAAGCTATCCTTTCTATCATAGTTACAGAAAGACAGTCATAGCTTTTAGAATTTCTTTATATTTTATCAATTTTCAACAAGAAATTTAATTATTAGAAAGGATAGGAATCATGCAAAAGACATTTTGCAACCATTCAAAGCTCTATACATGTTTAAAGGTAACGATTTCTTTTACACACTGTGGCCTTTATTAATTGGTTTCCATTTTAGTAGTTTATAAGCCAATGTCCTTTTACATATTTATGCTATTGGCACCTTTAATGTGAAGTTAATCCATGTTATTTATTTTTCCAAAGCAACTGCAGAGATGTTTCATTCCATCTAAAAATAAAAGGTAAGGCCCAATGACTTACTTAAGCACAACTCCTCTCCACAGACTGTATTAGTTTTCTTTTTTTCATTACAATGAAAGAACATGAAAAATGAAGTTGTTTCCTTTCATGTCATAGGATGCAGTATCAGATGACACAGTGGTGGTTAGCATTTTAGAAGGGACTTTCAGCCCAGTTTCCTCAACAGTAAAATGAGAAAATTGAGTTATCTAAACTTATTTCTAGCTCTATAATTTTCTTATTTTTAATATTGAATATTCTATAGACTGCTCAAGACAACAGTAATATTTTCTAAATAAATATTAGAGAAAGGACTCAGTGAGCAAATGTGTTACATTAAGCAACCTTTCATTTACTGTGCAGCCACACCCCTTTTGAAAGATATATTACGCGATCGCATTACTCTTTCAGCTTTGGAAGTTTTTACTAATTATTAGTACCTGGAAAAATTACAAATCTTATTATGTAGATACATACATATTTAAGAACTTGTTAGCGGGAATAGGGCTGGGTTCTGTTGCCTGTCATTACCAAAAAGGACAAAAAGTAAGCAGAGACAGAATTGAATGTATAAGTGCTTTTATTTTTCAGATTCCACTGGTCTGAGAGAACTGTGGGGATAACACCCAAAAGAAACCGTTCTGCCATGGTTTTTGACCTGAGAGAATGGGGAGACTTCTGTCATCTCATGTCAAGCTAGCCTTTCTATCATAGTTACCAAAAGATAGTCATAAGCAAATAGCCCATTAGAACAGCCTGTCATAGTTGATGTTCTTGGTATTAGTCACATTCAGCCCCCAGAGTTATCATCCTCCTGGTTATCTTGACCTTGGTACACCCTGGCCTACTTAGGTAATTTCTGATGGTGTCAATGTTGGCACTCATTCAGGCATCATGAGGGCAGAAATAACAGCTCAAAGCAAGAGCTTTAAAGAAAGTGGATCATTAGTCATATGGTATGTACCCACAGACTGTGCGGTGTGTGTGTGCAGATTCCTATATTAGGTATGGTGCCCTTTTCTTCCAGCCCCCTATCCATCTCATATTGGTACTTCCTTTCATAAGGAAATTCATCTAAGACAATCAACCTATGAAAACCATTGTTTCTTATATAAATTTAACTTTTGTAAAAGTCATTGTACACAATCCAGATTTTTTTAAACAGAGGGGAAGGATACACAGATGAGTACCGAAACCAAAATCTCTTTAATACTTAAGTGGATTTGACTCTGATACAATGATTACATACTAAGTTTATCTGCTTAGCTCTAAAGCACACTATTTTCTGAGAGCAAAATTAGCAGTAATTACTCAGATTTTTCTGCTTACTGTGATAGATATTTTTCTCTGTCCCAGTGAATGGCACCAACTTGTGCACTTATCCAAGAAAGACATTTGAGAATCATTCCTTACACCTCCCTCATTCCAGCCCCTCTCAGATCCATTCTCCTTACAGTTACCAGCAGGACCTTTTTATTTGTTTACACTTTAGTAGGACGAGTTGATTGGGAAAAGAAGAAAGAGAAAAGGAGGTGCCTGTGCAGACACAGGGCAGGAGAGCTCTCAGCATGATCTTTTAAAAAGCAGATTTGTGATTACATCACTCCCTTGCTCAGAGCCCTTAAGTGTTTCCCACCGGCCTGAGCATAAACTTCAAACTCTCTCATTAGATTTTAAATACTCGTAGCTGGCATCCCTTCTCTCCTCATTCCTTTTCAGTCATTTCTGCTTCTTTGTTTTTACCCTTCCTACCTCTCCACCTTCTGCCATGCTTGCCTTTAATTAATATCTTACAACTGGCTTAAACCTCTGTAGGTTATTTCCTCTGGGCCAAACTTTTGCTCATTTTCTTCTGTATGAGAATGCCACCATCTTTTCTGTCCCATCCACTATGATAGTAATATAACTAAGCATATGAGCTTCTAGAACCAGCAGACAAGTTATCAGGAAAGGCTGCAGCTTATACAGCACATCTTAGAAAACTGAGCTTAGGTTTTTACAAATGGTCATCCACAATTTAGACTCACACTCTTAGAACTAGTAAATACATTTGTATTCTAGACAAAAAGAAGATTTAATGCAGATTAATCACACTTTCCAAATTTTACAAAAATCATAGTTTAAAAAGATTGCTTTAAAACACACAAAATAAAATGAATGGGAAAGGTAACATCGTGACAAACTATTACAAACTGGAAATTTTTAATGAGTGGTAATTCACCCAGGTAGCAGATTTAGACCTTGATCCTAAACCTGCATAGGGAAAGATGTCACCCATTTCTACCACAGAATTCCAGAAAACTCTGGAATTGGCAGCACAGGCTACCTCTGACAGCAGAGGCAAAAGTAGGGCTGATTTACCTCAAGGAGTAGCTTCCTTATTATTCTCTTAGAATGCAGAAGACAAACTTGTTAAATACAACAGATAGGAATGCTTATCTGATGGGGCAAGAAGAGAGACCTGTCCTGTTTCACTGCAGAGTCTATGGGTTTAGAATCTACACAAAGGTAAACTAAGAACTTTGGAAATTTTTCAATATAGGGTTGTTACAGGGCAGGGAGAGGGGCACCCCAGAACCCCCAAACCTGCTCTCTCTAAATGGGTTATGCCATCTACCACATCAAGACAAACATAGAAGGCCTTTAATGGAAAGGAACTTTAATACAATTAGGGTACAATACAGAAAGGACAAAGAACATAGTGACTAAGTTAAGCATCCAAAGTTACCCATCTCCTTGAGGGTAAAAGTCCAGCCAAATAGGATTGACCCAAACAAGGCCCAAAAGCCTGCCACAAGTCTAAAGGAACTTTCAGTAGAGACCCATAGAAAAGGGTCAGAAAGAGTCTGACAAATCTGGGAGGAAAAGAGCAAAATCAAAATCAAGATGAAAGCTGCCATTGTTAACCTCCCCACGGGTCTCTCACCCACATCTGTTCCAACCAGTCCAAGACCAAAAAGCAAGCGCAGATTCTTCACATGTCCCTCTGCTCCACTGCCTCCTTCAAGCTTTCTTGCTGCTCTCCATTCTGCTTCCTTCTTCCTCCCTTCCTTCTGTTCTCCAATACTCTATCTTTTCTCTCCAGCATCTTCTTATCCCTTCTCAGCTCCACCCACTTAGGGTGGAACTGGGATTCTAGAACTTCCCCCTTTCCTGAGGACCACCCTGTTACAGGGTCATCCTCAGTTAAAAGATATATATGTATCTACCACTGTGGTGAGTGATTCTGATGATGAGGGAGACTGCATGTGTGATGCAGGTAGGGGAATATATGGAAATCTAAATATCTCCCTCTCAACTTTGCTAGAAACCTAAAACTGATTTTTAAAAAATTATCTTACATTAGCTTTAATGATATCTTTGAGGACAGGACTATAACAGCAAGAAAAACAAAGCAAAAATAAACAAATGGGACTACATCAAACTTAAAAACTTCTGCATAAAAGAAACAATCATTAAAACAAAAAACCCCCTACTGAGACAAATTAAATATAATATTTGCATATCGTAGATACAAAGAACTCATATAACTCAACAACAACAAATTCAGAAAATGAGCCGAACTAAACAGACACTTCTCCAAAAGATGAAACACATTGGGCAAAAGGCACATGAAGAAATGTTCACTATCATTCATTAAGAGGGATATACTGATACAATCAAAACTACAATGAAATACCATCTCACACCTGTGAGAATATCCCATTCAAAAAGACTAAAAACAAGTGTTGGTGTGCATGTGGAGAAAAGAGAACCCTCATACATTGTTGGTGGGAATGTAAACTTGTCCAGCCCTTCTGGAAAACAACAGAAGGACTCTCAAAATATTAAAAATAAATCAACCAGAAAACCCAGCAATCCTACTCTTAGATATCTACCCAAAGGATATAAAAACAGTAATTTGAAGGGTATTATATATATTATATATATTCATATGAATATCCATATATTATATATTCATATGAATATATATTCATATATTCATATGTATCATAGCATATTTGCAATGGCCAAGGAATAGAAACAAACTAAATTCCATGGATAGAGGAGAGTTTAAGATGTGGTCTATGTATGCTATGGGATACTATGCAGCTATGAAAAAGAGGAACTCTTGCCATTTATAACAACATGGAACCGGAGGGAGCTCTGCTAAATAAAATAAGTCAGCAGTAAAAAGATAAATATTAAATGATTTCACTTATATGTGGACTATAGAGAAACAAAATATAGAGAAGTTTGACTGCAGAACTGAGGCTACCATGATGGGTAGGGTGAGGGATACAAATCAGGAAGGGAGCCCAGTGGACTATGATGTTGGACTATGGGTGCTTTGGTGGTGTGTGTAGTGTGGTACATCTGAAGAGGTATGAACCTGTACCTCTGAATCACATGCAGTATTGTAAACCAATGTTACCTTATTAAGATGTTATTCTTAAAAAATATTTTAAAAACTAGGATGAGATATTCTTTTTTTGTAAAGCAACATTCAGGAAACCAAAAGTTCTTGGAAATTACATGTGTGACAGCAGAGATTAAAATAGTAGAATGATTGGAAGAAAAAAGGCAAAGAAATCTTTCAGAAAGTCTATAGTAAAAACAAATTGTAAGAATGTAGATAAGTGCAGTCACTATGGAAACGAGTTTGGTGGTTCCTCAAAAAATTAAGCTTAGCGTTACCATACAAACCACCAATTCCATTTCTAAGTATATATCCCAAAAAATTGAAAGCAGAATTCAAATAGATATTTGTACATCCATGTTCATAGCAGTTTATTAAAAGTAACTAAAGGTAGAAGCAACCCAATGTTCATCAGCATATGAAAGAATAAACAAAACGTAGTGTGTGATTGTGACTACATCTATCATGGAATATTATTCAGCCTTTAAAATGAATGGAATTCTGCCATGCTACAACATGGATGAACATTGATTACATTATGCTCAGTGAAATTAAGTCAGACACAAAAAGACAAATATTGTATCATTCCATGTACACAAAGTAACTAGAGTAACCAGATACAAAAGACAAAAAGCAGAATAGAGGTTACCAGGATCTGAGCAACCAGTAACAGCTAATGTGTAAATGGGTATAGAGTTTCAGTTTCAGATAATGAAAAAATTCTGTAGATGAATTGTGGTGACAATTACACAACAATAGAAATGTATTTAATTCCGCCAAATGGTACAGTTAAAATGGTAAATGTTATGCTACATATATTTACATATATTTAAAACTAGTCACTTAAGCATAAAACTTAAAGACAAAAGCAAATATCAAAGGGAACACCAAGAATTGAAAATGTTTTCCTTGAAAGATGGGAAAATGGTGGGGGAAGAGATGCTGATTTTCAACCAAGTTTTATAAAACTCTCTTAAATTACATGCATGTAAACCATTCATAATACTATAAACAAATAGCAATAATAATAAGCTGGAAATAACTTTAAGTAACCTAATTTTATACATAACCAGTCATGGAGAGGAGAGGATGCTTGACCAAAGTAATCCAAACAGTATGAAACGGATTTAAAAGTTGAACCAACATGTTCTAAATCAAAATTTAGCATTTTATCACAATAATACATTGTGCCCTATAATAGCATATTACTGACTATACTAAAATAAACTTCTGGGAGTTCTGCCTTAAGCTTCTTAAATTACTTTTCTTCATGTTTTATTAAATGCTAGTAACCGATTTTTCTATTTTGCCAGCATTATTTGTTAAAAATGAACTTTTTTTTCTAATCCAAACACACTTTTGAAGTAACATATTTTTCCTAATTTTCTTCTCTATCTTCATAATTCTTAACAGACAGGATTTTTGAGCCTTGCATTCAATGTTGTTCCCTAAATAGTGAGAGGGTCTTTGCTATCAATGAATAAAATACTGCACTTTATTTCTTGTATGGAGTACTTCATACCAAACATAAAAACCTAACCATGGTAACCTTTTTGAAAACAAATCATGTCCCTTTTAATTCAACTCCAGTCACCACTTGAATATCAATTTTAATGTTAATTTTTTTTCCATTGGAAATTTGATATACAGATCAGTTAGATTCAGCAATGATATATAATTTACTGTGCTTCAGACTTTAGAATAAAACTCTAGGTGGATAATGCTTCCAGCAATACTCCATTAGTTAACAGTTGAATGTATACTAATGGCATCTATAAAATAATTTTCTGAAGAACTGTAAAGACCTGACATAAGCATATCCTCCAACACTGACAAAGTGCTTTTTCCCAGAATACTGATCTTGATAAGTCATCAATCAGAATTCTAAATAAATGTATTATGCTTTTAAGATGTCACTCCTAATCACAAAATCATAGATTATTGTTTATGGTTTCCAATCTAATTGAAAAACAGGCTTTCTGCTTCCTGAGGGCAAGGTGACACAGGAACACATATGTAGTAAATGCTCATTAACTAAATAATGAATCAGAGTATCAAAACACAGAAGCTGAAATGGGTCCTAGGAATCTGTGGATCTAACTACCTTTTTAATACAAACGAACATTTGAGTTTACACTTATGCCAGACATTTATCACATGTTCATTCATTCAGGGCCGCCCCAGGAGAGAGGTAAGGATAAAGAACCAAGGTAATCAGGTGACTTGCTCAAGATCACACAGAATCAGTGCTAAAGCACTGGCACTCACGCACTCCCACCAAAGTGATTAGAGTCCCAGCTTGTACTTTGATGAGGCCCAGAGATAAAACTGGACCTACTTACGGATGATAAATGGCTGGATGCTCAGGGCGCCTGATCCAGCACTCACGCTGGCTGACTTCCCAGCGCAGTAGTAGCTCATTGTCAAACCCACTAGTGTGTATTTCAAGTCAAAAATTAGTTTCTCTGTCATGACGCTCTTGACTATAATTCCTCATTTTTATGTGGTGAAATTTGAAAAATCTACACATATAAATCACTCCTGCAAAGTTGTTTCTCTGAAACATGTATCTTAGAACTGAAAAAAGTCAGCCTGGATTCTCTTCCATGTCTTAAGGTAAGAGGCTCACAGAGGTAGAAAGACTAACCCAAGACTGTCCCAGAGCTCAGGGACAGGGACCAGGGACAGGTCTCCTGCTCCTGAGGCAGGGCTGTCCCTCAGCAACCTCGTTCCATGAGTTGACAGTGGCCTCTGTCTCCCTTGCTCTCTAAATCCATATACTGGATAAACCTTCTGGAGCTTTCCATTTTCCAGTTACACTAGTCCCCACTGGTTTTCAAGGGATATGATCCAAGCCGCCCAGTGGATGGCTAAAATGCCGATAGTACGAGGCCTCCCAAGTGGCACAAGGAGTTAAGGTGCAGCACTATGAAGATATCCACAGCCATTGCAGCAGGAATTCAATCCTGGGCCAGGGAGGGGACCCAGATGACTCAGCAGACCTCTCCTGCCCCGCCTGCTGCTCCCCTCAGCAGTGTATTTCAGTAGGTCTGCCTGTTCTGTTTCCCACTCGGTCTCTGGTGAATCCTTTCTCCCTCCCCCCACATACCTGTGTCTTACACACCAGTTCTTGTACACATAAATCTTTTTTTTTTAAATGCAGATAGTACCAACCCCTATATATCTTGTGGGTTTTTCATATACATACAAAATAATGTAAAGTTTTATTAATAAATTAAGCACAGCAAGAGACTAACAATAACGAATAATATAACAGAACAATTATAACAATTTACTATAAAAAGTGTTATGTGGTTATAGTCTCCCTCCTCCCTTTCAAAACATCTTACTATTCATATTTTCAGAGCACAATTGACAATTCTACAGTTGCAGAAGTCACAGTTGCAGAACTTCAGATAAAGGAGACTATTGTACTTTTGTGTTTACACATTTTCCAATCTCTACTCATTACCCATTATTACTATCTGTGTCAGTCAGATCCAAATTATGCTCATCTCTAAATTAGCTCTTTGGCACCTCATACTTGCTCCGGAAGCAGCCAAGGTCCCTGCCTCCATTAGCTCCCCCTATCCCTGCTGTTGTTCTCCTTCCACAGGGAAGGGCAGATTCTGGCTTGGCCTCCATCGCGCCCAGCATGGCGGCAGCTGTGGCAGCTCCAGCACCCAGACTGACCGCACAGATCCACAGAGGCTCCATGCTGCATAGCGTGGGGTATGGATTTCCCATCAGCTGTTCAAAGAGGTCAAATTACAACTAAAATGGGCAAACATTGACTAATGAGTCATAGGCAAGAAGAAACCAACAGATAAATTCATTTAATTTCTTTCCCGCAATGAACGACTTCATGTATAGTGGGATATATAGCTTATCTGGAAACATTCCCAAGTGACCAAAGCACCGGTTGTGTTTATTTGTTTGTTTTTTAAGATTTATTTATATATGCATAGAAGAACTAGGGTGTAGGTCAGAGGTTCAGGGGGTGAGAAGAGTCACCAAAGACAGAGTGGGGAGCAGAATAGGCAGAGCCACTAAAATACACTTCTGAGGGGAGCAGTGGGAGAGACAGGAGAGGTCTGCTGCTTCATTGGGTCAGCTTCGTGGCCAGGGATCCAACTCTTGCTTCAGTGACTGCGGACAGTTTCACAGCGCTTTGTCTCTGACCCTTGTGCCACCAGGTCGGCTTGTTTTCTGTTGAAGCTGTCGCCAGTGCATCCTCTCCTCTGCCTAATGCTCCTTTCCCCCTTGCTCTTGCTGTGCTGGGATTGTACTCCCTGTACTCATTTCTGTGAAGCCTTTGCCTAGACTTTGTTTTCTAGCCAACTCATATCATAGAAGCTTAAATTTTTGACTTAAAATTTAGAAATATCCTTTTAAAAACATAGCTGGCAGTTGTGGACAAATGTGCTTTTCTGAGATGCCCTGAATTCTGGCATGGGGAGAGAGGACATAAAGGAGGAGGCAAGAAGTCAAAATTAACTGTATTGCTTATCCTGGGCTTTCACTTTCTCACCAGTATAAAAAGCAATTCAACAGTTCTGCTCTCAGCAGGTATTTAGCATTTGTTAGTGATCCTAGACTCTGGTAGAGAAGGTCCTCAAGTGAAGATGGAAGAATGTTTGTGTTCTTCTAGGATATCTGAAATAACCAGGCAACCACTTACAGTTTGGAATCCTTGGACCACTAAGTTCAATAATTAGGGTTATAAACACCCTCTTGCCCCTCCCCCAACCTCCATTTGAAGCTTAAATGTTAGCTACCATCCCTGGAGGAGGTTTAATTAAAAAGACTCAGGAAAGCAGCTGGTAGGTGTTCAGGCTCACCAACATCAACTCCAGCTACATTAATCATAGTTTTATTTTGTATCATTTATGACACTGCATCTGGGGAGCTTGCAGACCCCAGCTGGACTGCTCTTCCCCCGTTTATCTACTTCCTAGAGAAAGCAAACAACTTGCCCAAGAGCATGACTTTATATGCAAACCAACCAGTCCAGAACCCCCAACCATCTCATTTATCTAACTCCCACACACCAGGCAGATAATTCCTCTGCCTGAAGTCACTTGAGAGCTAGGTGCTGGATGTAAGTAAAGACCATCACGACAGCCCAGAATCTATAAAACTTATGCAGACTAGTCAATCCTAAAGTGTTAATTGTGCCCTGCTTTACCTTTCCTTAAAAGATCTCAATAGGACCTGCCTGGTGGTGCAGGGATTAAAGGTTCAGCATTATCATGCTATCGCAGCCACTGCCACTTGAGTTCGCTCCAGTCCAGCCTGCCAGGTGACCCACGTGGCGCAGGAGACCTCTCCTGTCTCTCCTGCTCCTCCTCTCAGCAGTGTGTTTCAGTAGGTCTGCCTATTCTGCTCCCACTCTCTCTGCTGAATCTTTTTACCCTCTTTACCTCTAGCCACCACCCCAGTTCTTGTATACATAAATAAGAATAAACCTTAACCAAAAAAAAAAAAAACTCAATAAAGTAATAAAGTCTGGTGTCCATGCTTTCTACAATTTCTGACTCCTGTCCCACCTTGGCGCAGCCCATGCGGCCCTGCCTGGCATGCCATCTTCCTGTTCTTAGAGCTCTGTGAGTATAAACTTTTCCTTTATGGAAATCATTTCTGTATCTACCTGTTTAACCATACCTTATTAAAACAATCCTGTGGCTGGGGCCTCCCTGGTGACACAGAGGGTTGATGCTGCACTGTGAAGTATCTGCAGCCACTGAAGTACAAATTCTATCCCCGACCAGGGAGGGGACCTACATGGCACAGAGACCTCTTTTGTCTCACCTGCTGCTCCCCTCAGCAGTGTACTTCAGTCAGGCTGCCTGTTCTGTTCCCCCACTCTGTCTCTGGTGAATCCTCTCACCTTCTGCACCTCTGACCTCTACCCTCTACCCCAGCTCTTGTATACATAAATAAATCTTTAAAAAAAAAGAGAAAAGAACATGTTTAAATGCCAGATTATCTAGAACAATGGCTCTCAGTTCTTTCTATTATTTTTGATAGAGCCTTCAACAGTGCCTCAGGACATTCTAACCTCTGAGCTAGACTGCAAGGTCACAAACTGGAGCCAAAGTGTTAAAATGGGGAGGTGTGTCTCCATAGTTAGGAGTGACCAATGAGAGAACTAGGGAAATGATGACCTTGAAGGATGAAAATGAACAGCCCTGTCTTCTAGAAGGGTCACTTTCCAGTCCCAGTACTGCAATTCTGGGTTTTGGTGGTGAGCTTTGTTTGCAGATTTTTAACTTTAGGTATGTGTTTCAAGGATGGGTCACTCTCGCAGGGTCTCTCTTAATCTCTAACAAAAGCCCAGACTAGCCAAACTCCAAAGTGTGCCTAAATTTCATCTGACTTTACCACACACTTTGGAAACTGTATCTTACTGCCAAAGCTGTCATTAGAATCCATCTCCTTTTTGAAGAGCACATGACAGCCTGGTCTGGACCACTTCCTTTTCCCTGCATTCTCTTCTCCCTGCAGAGTCCTGGTGCCTGGTGCTCGGGTTGGCTTCATCACAGTGATTAGAGCTCATGATCTCCAAAATCTATTTCAAAACTAAGTTGCTATAACCAAAAAGCCCTCCATCCCCTCACCCCCTCCTTTGGGCCTGTACCCCAATTCTTGTGTGTATAAATAAATAAATCTTTTAAAAACACACACACACACAATCTTGTGGG
The DNA here is from genome assembly GCA_019455555.1 of Galemys pyrenaicus. Classification (NCBI taxonomy): domain Eukaryota; kingdom Metazoa; phylum Chordata; class Mammalia; order Eulipotyphla; family Talpidae; genus Galemys; species Galemys pyrenaicus. The sequence goes on from JAGFMF010012279.1 coordinate 2,819,520, forward strand.
CATTTTTATTTTAAAGGATAGGAGCCAAACCACACCTTTCCCCAGCTCTATGTCCTCTCCTCTAAGTTTCTGAGTTTCTTTTCACTACCTTTGCTTCGTGAGCCCCGGGAGCAGGGTGGTCTCGCCTTTCCAGTTAAAGGTTCTTTATACGGAGTCAACAATTCTTCATATTAAATTTTTCTGTCAGAATTGCTGTTGTGCTTTCTGCCTCTTTGTTACAGGGCAACCTTAATATAAAATGGGTTTGCGGAGGATCTTTCCCCCTAACATCTTGACTAGACCCAGATGAATTTAGCATTTTATGCTTAATCCTGGCACTTGGTTTACTTCAGAGTTTAATAATTTATCAATAGTTCATGAGATATAGCCAAGTGTGTGGAAGAAACCCAGCTTAAAAAAATTCTGGGAAATCAAGAAGACAGATCAACTTACAACGTGTCACTGTCAAGAGAATAATGCTGTTTCTCAGACCTGCCAAATACCAGCCATATGTAGCAGTGGTATTCTAAATCTTCACCTTTTATTAAATCAATACTGGAGACATATCCAAATATCTGTCGTCAATAAAGTTCATGATATATTTCTAATCTTATGAAAATTGAGGTTTTAAAAACACATCTTTGTCAGTTTAGACTGCCATAACAGAGTAGCATCAGCTGAGTGACTTGTCAGCAAAAATTTAATTCTCACAGTTCTGAAAGATGGAAATCTCAGATCGGGGTGCCAGCACAGTCAGGTTTTGGAGAAAGCTCTTTTTACCAATTACATTCTCATTGTGACCTCACATATAGAAAGAGTTCGCTCTCTGATTTCTTATAAGAGCACTACCACCCCCCCACCTCCCCCACCCCCCCACCCCCCCCCTGTTCATGAGGGCTTTATCTAACTCCCAACCAACTCCCAAGGGCTCCACCTCCTAATACCTTCTTGCTGGGGGCTAGGATTTGGCATATTAATTGGGGAGCGGGGAGCCGGATGGTGGCAAAGTACCTGGGCTGTAATCCAGCTAAAAGTACTTTATGCAAACTTGGTGATTGGAAAAAGTATTAATTTCTCTGAACCTGAATTTCTTCCTCTGTTAAATGGAATTATTAATACTATTTATTCCACCTCCTTTATAGGCTTACTCAATTTATAATATAGCTATAGGAAAATCTCATGATAGGCATCCCAGGATATACAAAGAGAAGTATAACAGGCCCGTGCATATTTTTTTAATGCATTCTACAGTTATATAACACCCATCAGGCACTATGATTGAAACTAAAAATACAAAGATGTCTAAAATATGGCTTTAAGGGGTTTATCAACTAGTGGAGAGATAAGACAAGGGCACAGATAACTAGAACAAGAGGCAAAGTGTGCAAGGAAAGCTTGAGACAAATCTGTGTAGCAGTAGAAGAGACAGAAGGCACACACTTAGCTTTGGGGGCCTGGTGTTATTTATAGTGACCATGAACAAAAAAACGTGAAGGAAGGAAAGGCGAAGGTGTAACAGGATGGTCCCAAGAAAAAAAGGAGGTTCTAGGTTCCTGTCCCACCTAAGGGAGGGTAGAGGTGAGCAGGGAGGAGGAGAAGTGGAGAAGAGACTAAGGGAGGACTAGAAAAAGTAAGGAAAAAGGATGGTGAGCAAGGAGACCTGGAGGGGCACATGAAGCAGAGAGATGAGTGAAGAAGCTGTGCTTGCTTCTCAGCCTTGGACTTGTGCCAGGGACTTAGGGGCTCTGGAAGGAGACATGTAAGGCAGACATGGGTGAGACACCCATGGAGCGGTTAGCAATGGCAGCATTTATCTTGATTTTGATTTTGCTCTTTTTCTTCCAGACTTTTCTGGCCATTTCTGTTCTTTTCCTGTGGGTACCCACCAGAAGGTGCCATAGACTTGTGGCAAGCTTTCGGGCCTCCCTGTTTGGCTGGGTATTTACTCACGAGAGGAGGGTAACTGTGTGTGCTTCGTGTGAAAACTCTTTTATCTGTTCTTTCCCTTCTCTTCTCTTTACTGCACACTAAGTATATTGAAGTTCCTTTCCGTTAAAGGTCTTATGCACTAAAGTTTTTTGTCTTGATGCAGCGAATGACAAAACCTATTTAGAGCAGGAGGTTTGGGGGTTTTGGGGTGCCCCTCACCCTGTCCAGTAACAAAGGGAGTGATGAGGAAAGTGAGTCTGTTAGTTGTCAATAAAAGTCTGAAGTGGAGTGGAGTTGGTAGGAATCAGAAGGAAGGAATAAATAGAAGTGATATTTGACTTTTTTTTTAAAGATTTATTTTTATTTATGCATACAAGCACTGGGGTACAGGCCAGAGGTGTGGAGGGGGGGTGAGAGGATTCACCACAGAGAGCAGGGAGCAGAACAGGCAGATCAACTGAAGTACACCACTGAGGGAGCAGTGGGCACAACAGGAGAGGTCTGCCGCACCATGTGGGTGTCCCCCCCTGGCCGGCAGCAGGGATCGAACTTGTGCTGCAATGGCTGCGGTTTGCTTCATAGTGTGCTGCTTAACCCACTGCGCCACCAGGGGAGGCCCCGATATTTGACTTTTTCAGCCCTGTGTCTGCACTTTGTTCTTTTGGGTGCCCTCAGAAACTTAACAATATTAGATGAAATATGTTTGGAAATCCAGGTGAGACAATTAGGTACTGAGAGTTATGGATGAGAATGGGTGGTGAACAAGGTGTTGAGGATATATGGTCTCTATTTTCAATTAACTTTAATTTAGTTGGGAACTAGGATAGAAACGTCTCAGTCTTGCTGTGTCTCTCATAAATACAGGAGGCATATATGTTATTATTAAACATATTTTGACTTTTCCCTCTTATCAGTCTGTCTAGTGCTTGTTTGCTGTCTGTAAGCCTAAAGGAGCCCAGAGGGCTAGGGGATGATTTCCTTCACAAGCAGAATTGAAAAGTGAAAAAGAATGATCACTTCTTTTGTGGCAGCGTTATTTTTACAACATAATTAGTTTTCATTTCAACCTAAATTTGCTGAAGGTTAAAAAAAAGGGGGGGGGGTGGAATGTAACTGGAAAACCATTTTTAGGCATGGCTAGATCTATGGGATAAAATGATGTCATCAGAATTCTCTCCATCTTCATCTGTCTCTCTCATCTATTTCTATACATGACATCATCTTCTTTATTTTAACTGAAAATAATCTCCGTGATTGAGGACAATGGTTTCAAGTTGCTCCAGCTTACCTTCTCCGTAGAGCTCTTGATCTAATAAGGAGCAAGAAACCACCTTCCTCCACTCCCCAGAAGCTCTGTGTAAAACTTCAGAGAGAAAACAAATGGACCCTTATATATATATACTATATATATAGTATATATAACATATATACTATATATATAGTATGCCAGGGCCCATTCTGGAAACAGAAATCACACTGGTTATTGAATAGGGAACAAGTACAAACTATAAACAAAGGGTGAATGAACTATAAGGAACTAAATGTTGAATAGCCAGGTTAAAGCAGTCTGCCTCGCTCAAGGATGAGCTTCAGGCTTCTTTGAAGAGATTGTGGCTAGCTCAGGAAGCAGCTTTGCTGGAGGAGGTAAAGAAACTTGCCGCAGGACACCAGCCCATTGGAGCAGCTTGCCTTTGCCGGGTGTGGTTAGACTGCAACTCAGCCAGCTGTTGCCAGAGGGTATGACGGAACTCCCTAGGAGCTGGAATTCCCTTGCCTGGGGTAATAATAACCAAACCGAAATCTGTCAGGGAAATATCTTCCTCTGCTGTTGCCTTACAGGGTCACTCTTTAAAAAAAAAAAAAGATTTATTTATTTATGCACACAATTGCTGGGGCACAGGCCAGAGTAGTAGGAGGTGAGAGGAGTCACCAGAGACAGAGTGGGGTGCAGAACAGGCAGATGGACCGAAACACACTGCTGAGGGGAGCAGCGGGCGAGGCAGGAGAGGTCTGCTGCGCCATGTGGTCCCCTCCCTGGCCAGGGATGGAACTCTCGCTGCTGTGCTGCGAATGCTTCACAGTGCAGCGCTCAACCGGCTGCACCACCGGGAATTCCACAGGGTCACTCTTATTGAAGAAGTATTTTGGCATTCCCTTAACAGGCAAAGGAAAATGTGTACAGGACCTGACTGCAAGACCACAAAGCAAGGCAAAGAGATTTGGAGCTGAAAGACAAGGAAGGCACCATCCTTCTTGTATCAGTGCACAGTCCCGAACTAATCACCGTGACCAGGGCAGGTGATTAGCCCTGATGAGGCCAGAGTCATGCTTGCGCCCTTACTGGAGTTAGGTGGGTTTCACGGGAGCTGCTTCTCCGCGCGAATGGCCATATGTGTCCTCCTGCCAAAGGAAAGGAAAGCTTGTTAGCAAAGAGAAAACAATAATTAGCCTCTCTGGGGTATATACTGAGCTTAAAATGTCAGGTTCAATCTGGGGCTGTTAATACAAGAAAGTAGAAATTAAGCCTATGGATTAAGACTGATAATTGCATTTTCATTCTTTGAAGAGAGGTTTATGAAACACCTGGTATGAGAGGAGTTTATCCATCACTAGCTCTCAGCTTCTGGCTTCTGTGTGGGACAAAGGCAAAATTGAAAGGTCTGAAAACGAAAAGGCATTTCACGGTAAGTGATGTGAACATTTTTTCAGGTGTTTGTTGGCTGTTTGTATGTCTTCTTTGGAGAATTGCCTGCTTAGTTCTTTTGCCCATTTTTTCAGTTGGGTTGTTTTCTTTTGGTAGAGGTGTATATGTTCTTTGTAAATCTTAAATATCAGCCCATTGTCAGATGTACGGTGTGCTAATATTTTTTCTCCACTCACAGGCGTATCTTTTTGTCTTGGTTACAGACCCTTTCACTATGCAGGAGCTTTTTAGTTTGATGTAAAAAAATCACATAGTCCATAGAATCAAATGAAAATGTGTTCTTGGTATAATTCTATAGCATACAAAAGAAAACAAATCTTTTCCTTATAGCCTTTTGTAAAATTACACAGACACAAAATCTTCCCTTAAAATGGATTTGTGCGTATAATTTGTCAAAAGAATATTTTCTCATAACATATCCTTTCAGAACTTCTTTTTTGCTTTTAAAAGGAAACTGTCTCTAGAAATCCAATGTCTTAAAATGACATTAAAACATTCCGAGCAAGAAATGTACTCTGTCCCTGGCTGACTCAGAGATCCCTCTCTTAATGAGGACTCTGGCACTGACTGTGAGCCACTGAATGTGTGACACATTCTGCAGTATTAGTGATAAACTGAAGTCTGAGATATTGTGTGTCCAGCAAGTCCTCTTCAGTGAATGTGAGTGTACCAGGGAAGTGGCCACAGAAAGAAGGAACTGCTTTTATTTTCCTTTCAGGGGTAGGGCTCTATTTTCTAATAACTCTTAGAACAGTCAGGGTTTATGGGACTCTTTGAAATATCCATAGCCAGAAGAAAACAAATGGAAACAGGAGAAAACACTTTGAAAAGTACATCCATTAGGACTTTACCTTAAATCATCAAAATGTGCATACACGCACATATACACACTGTCTTTGTCTGGGCTGCTATCACAGGGTGCTATAAATTGAGTGACTTAAACAATAAGTATTTCTCTCAGCTCTGGAAGCTGGAAGTCTGAGATCAAGACACTGGAATTTAGTGGCCAGTGAAGGCCTGCTTTCTGGCTCTTTCTGCTGTCCTGCTCACAAATGGGGCAAGGAAGCTCTCCAGGATCTCTTTAGGGCACCCCCTTCATAACCCAATAACCTATCAAAGGTCCCACCTCCTAGTACCATCGTGTTGGGGGTCAGGATTTTAACATACAGCTTCTGGAGGGGGGAATCATAAATATTCAGTTCACTACACACACTCATACCTTATATACATATTCAGAAATCTTTTCTAAATTAGAATTACCAAGGGAGAACTTTGATTAAAGAAGAACTATTTCCTGGATTAAATAAAATATATGACACAGATTTTATGTCAGATTAAATATTTTGATGCCAATATTTTCCTGATCCCTACAAATAAAAGTTTAAGAAATACAACATAATACTGACACTTAAAAAGTGTCAAGTTAAAGATTCTATTAATGAAGATTTAGCTACAATGATACTTTCTTACTGACATCATTACCAAAGATAGAAGCAATAAACATGGGACAGCTCTAACTCACACACCATGAAATACTTAGTGATCAAAAAAAGATAAACTCATGTCATTTGCAGCAACATGGATGAGGCTGGAAGGGATTATAATACGTGAAATAAGTCAGAAAGAGAAAGATAAATACCAGATAGTGTCACTTGTAAGTGGAATGTAGAAAAACCAAACAAAGTCAAAGACAAACTTTAAAATCAACCCTCAAGAGCTGATGGGAGATCTGTGGCTTTTAGTATAAAAGGGGCAGGAAGAGGGTAAGAATGGAGGGTGTGGGGTTTGGGGGAGAGCACAGCATGTCCTGAAGAAGACTGATCTGAAGTTCGTCAACACCACCTCCAAGTTGACCACAGCTGCTTCCAGACTATGGAGAAGAAGAAAACCCTCATGAGACCACATAAGAAAGACTGAATTGCAAAGGAAGAAGGAACTTAATGTCTCCAACAGAATATGAAGCTGTGGGAGCTTAAGAAAAATTGTTTTCCAGTGGAAAAATAGAAAAAGAAATTGGGACCCAACTTCTGTTTGCACTATCTCCTCATGCGACCTGATCTGTTAAATTCTGGTTCAACAAAACCTCAAACAAGCTAACTGTAATACCAGAGGTATAATGTAAGACCAATTAACTGCCTTAGCCCTGAGCTCTGTGCAAATCCATCATTCCTATAATTTATGAATTTGCAAGAAAGGATCTTATATTTGCATATATTAGCATTCTATTTCTTATGAACAGGAAGAACACTCCTATATTTCTTAAGTAGATAAATAATTCTGTGGTTGAAAAAGAATATAAAAATGTTAAAGCTGAAAAACATAAAGTTTCTTTGTCTCTGAAAATAAAATAGTAAGAATAAAATAGATCTGGATTATTTACAGATTTAGAGGGTATAGTCCATTCTTTTCATTGTGGATCTTTTAGAATCCAGGCTTCAGTTCCTCAGGTAATACAAAGATTAATCATCTCTACATCTTATATACAAGGAAGTCCTTTATTCTTGCCTCCCTGTATGCCTGATGGCCTATATCTATATAGTAATAAATTTCATTTCTTATGAAATGAAGTAAACAGTAAATATTAAAAGTATCCTCATTGTCAGAAATACATTTGGAGAATACTGGAGACTTAAAAATAAGTGCTTCCAGAAAAATGTCAATTTTTTGACAATGTACTACTTCTCATCCCTGCTGACAATTTTATATAGCATTTCAGAGGTTAGACTACTCTTTGACTATGAGAAAAGTTAATGTTTTAATAATTTTTATCAAATACCATAATGAATATTGGGGAGGTCTACTTGTTGTTTTTCTATGATTTATATTTATGTTAGTTTCCCAATATTTAGTATTTATTTCTCTTAATAAATGAAAAAAATAGGGCCTTTAAATATTTTCTTTGTTTCCAAAAAAATTACTTTTTTTTTCAAAGATTTATTTATTTATGCATACAAGAACTGGGGTACAGGCCAAAGTCCTGGGAGGTGAGAGTATTCACCAGAGACAGAGTAGGGAGCAGAATAGGCAGACAGACTGAAATACACTGCTGCTGGGAGCAGGGGGTGAGGCAGGAGAGGTCTGCTGCGCCATGTGAGTTCCCTCCCTTGCCGGGGATCAAACTCGCAATTCTGTGCCATGGATGCTTCACAGTGCTGCGCTAAACCCAATGGGCCACCAGGGAGGCCCCTAAAGAAATTACTTTTGATGAATTTTCATTTGCACTTCTTTTGAGATTGAATCCTTTGATTCTTTACAACTAAGATGTTTTGGTAGATTGTTCTTATATAACTGTTAGAACTTTAGAAGGTTATTTATTGGCATATTAACATGACTTTTCCCCTATGCAGTAAAAACAATAGGAAAAACATAATTGAACACAGTTGATATTGTGAAAGAAAATCAACAAGTTGGGGACAAAGGAAGAATAGACTTGCAGAGGTGAAATCAGCAGACCAAAGAGACCTGCTATGAAGAACCCTCAGTAAATACTGTTGCCTTATTAGTCATCAACAATGAACGTTTTATTTTGGAACTGAAAGGCCACTCTATCGGTTTCTGAACCTCTATTTTTATGTTACTTAAGACTCTACTGGATTACAGAGCCACTCCTTTCTTAAGAACTCTAGACGGTTGTTGTATTTCCTCCAGAAATGCATTTAAGACTCTCACAACTAAAGACCATGCATTCACAGCAACAAAAATAAATGGATATTGAATCAGAAGTGATTGGTAAGTCTAACAACCGTCCACTCTGGTTTCAAGGATATATCACTGCAAAAACACCTATGCCAAAAAAAAAATTAAGTCATGACTTCTTTGTTCTTTTAGTATTTATGCATAAATTAATGAGCAATTAAGTGAATGCAAGAATGCCTGTGATATGCAAGGCACTGCACACCACACATCTTTGATATATGACAAAAGGGAAATACACAGTTCCTAACCTCATAAAATTTGCAGTCTAGCATAGGAGAAGGACACAAACCGATCACACAAATAAAGACCTGAAATTTCAATGGCAATGTTGTTGATGAGTTGCTCTGTTTTCATATCAGTCTTTTTTTTTCCATAAAAAGTCTAAAACAGGGCCTCCCTGGTGGCGCAGTGGGTTAAGCAACGCTCTATGAAGCAAACCGCAGCCACTACAGCACGAGTTCGATCCCTGCCACCGACCAGGGAGGGGACCCACATGGCGCAGCAGACTCTCCTGCCTCACCCTCTGATCCTCTGAGCAGTGCATTTCAGTCCATCTTCCTGTTCTGCTCCCACTCTGTCTCTGGTGAGTCCTCTCACCTCCCACAACTCTGGCCTGTACCCTAGCTCTAGTACGCCTAAATAAATAAATCTTAAAAAAAAAAAAGACAAACAGCCAGGGAAGAATTTTTTTCATGTTAAAAACTGAAAATAATTTCTCATCTGCCTCCTGTGATGTCAACCCATGGACTCAATCCCTCGATAGAGGTAGAAAGCAGTCTGATACTGTCCCCACCCTCCATGTCTCATATCCAGTTAGGTGCCATGGCTGACTGATCTTGTTGTCCAATATTTCTTACATTCATCCTCTCTTCTCCATTTACCATAAGCCAAAAGCAAAGTACTACTTCTCTGGGCCTCTCACCCAATCTTAATAGACTCCCAGTATCACAAACCAAATAGGAAAATATTAAAGTGGGAAAAGACCCGGCGAACATCATTCAGATGAAGAAACTAGTCTCAGCAGAACCACCAGTTTAGCCTACCCACACACCTGTCATTAATTTCTCTTTGGTGCCACCATGGGATATGCCATTGGTTTCCTTGCTTATAATCATCCCCAACTCCCTCTTTCTGATTAGAAAATGTCCTTTCCCCTGACAAAAGGCAGAAATGACAACTATTAGCTTTCCCAAGGATGGCCATGCCACTAAGTTACAGACAGTGAGATGTAAAGGGAAATCTGATGATCGATTTCTGAGCAAGATTTTTATTCTTCCTGTCATTTCTTCCTACTTTTGTTGCTGAACAAACACCCAGCATCTGAGAATGGATGATCAGAAGAATGAAAAGCACTTGGGATCCTCATCTATGAGCCCATCCATATACTCACCATGGGACCACCTACTTGTGTACCCCTTAGTATGAGAGATGAGTTGTAGTCTTTCCCATTATGACTTTGCTGTGTATTCTGTTACTTACCCTGAGCACACCTTGAAGGGATCACTGCTTTATTTCTTTATTTCTCATCAACCCCAGTAAGCTCTAGAAGATCAAGGAATTAATCTAGTCCTTTTATTATCATATAGCCAATTCCTAATCCACAGTCAGCCCTTGAAAAATAATTTGTTGAATAAATGAATGCCCCCAAGTTTTCATTGACTGCCTTCTTCTAGAGAGTAAAGTCTTAAACTGGTATTCAAAGCCCTGACCCCAATCTGTCTTTTCAACTTTATCTTTCACCTTCATGCAGGTTACAGAGTAGGAAAAACAGATTAATTCCTGTCCTCCCAAACACCCACCCCCTTGTGCCTCACTGATGGCAAAGCTTTGACTCACAATGGCCCAGCTACAAATTGTGCTCCTCTTCTATGATTTCCCTTCATCTTTCAAGTTCCACATACCATGGCACTTTGTTACTTTGCAGCTACAAATATGTTCTCTATGTTCTCTTCTCTTTTGTACCATTTATCATTTTGAAACATTTATGATAATTATCTGGCATCTTCATCTCCATAAGATTATAAACTCCTTAAAGAGAGGAAATTTACCTTCTCAGGGAACAAGCACAATGCTTTCCTCCAGAAGATAGCTAGCAATTTTTTCCTTGTGATTGGAGGAATAATATCATTATAGTGAGCCTATCTGAAAAGTAGTGTGAACCCCAAGATCAGTGCTGATTCTTGGGAAGCAAAGATCTGTATCACTTGCAGGAGGGGAAAGAAAGGAGGAAAAGAGACTTGTTGGAAGTGTCAGGAGCAGGCACTGAAGCTTTTTCTCTTGTCGATGATAGCAAAGTTCTTAATGGAAGATGATCCAAATCAATAGAGCCAGACAGCTGATTTATATAATGGAATCAAGCAGAAGTAGTGGTCGTCCTCGGCAGAGTGATGTGAAAGGGGAAAAGGCTACCAGAGGAGAAGAACCGGGGGGACTCCACAAGTCTATCTGCTGGTGTTCATAAATATGTTCCCCATCAACAAACCACAGGAGAGCTCCAGAGAGCAGCCTACTTGAGCCTGGATGCCAGAGTGACGGTGGGGCTAGCGCTGCTGCTGTATTTGGGCTGCTGCTGCCGCTGCTGCCACTGAACTGAGAGCGCGGGGAGGGGTCTGATGAGCTCAGTGCCCAGAAGCCTCCCTCTGGCTGGGAATGAGAAGAGGATGAAGACTGGGAGGTGGGCAGACTCATCCAAGGGCTGCTAACCAAAACTTGGAATCTAGAGAGCAAAAGGAAAAGAAAAAGTGAGTTTGAGTCAAGATAACAAGCCAAGTGGACCTGGAGGAAATGTCTTCTTTGGTAAAGGAGGACTTGCAGAAGAAACTGTTTAAGCCTCTCTCACAGAATCTGTACGAGTTTATTGAAATAGAGTTCTCCGTCCAGGACAGGTATTACCTCTGTGTATCAGGTAATCTGCTTTTTCTGTTATTATTTCATATGGTATAGAAGTCTGAGGTGCTTGGGTAATAGAAAATTTCTGTATTTTCCTACACAATAATGTTTATTTACCTATATCATAATAGCACCTGCATCTACTTGGTTGTGCTTGATTATGCCAAGTTTAAGAATTTGGGGTTCTACAGAATTTTCTTTTGATTGAGAGACTGGAAGACAAGAAAAAACATTATAGTAAGGATATTTTCCTCAACTGTTCAGAAGTGAACTGGGCTTGTACCTTACTTAATTTGATGATTTTTGTTTCCAATCTTTTATTTCATTCACTTGCATGTTATGCGGTTTTATTGTGTAAGAGCTCATTTTAAAAAATTCATTGGAGAACATTGTGTATTTTTTTAATACATTGGAGAGTTGAGTTCTGTAGATTTCCAACTCATCCCAACAACTAGGATCTCCCTTTTCATGCCACAAAAGAAAAAAGAGGTCGATTGTTCCCCCACCCAGGGCTGATTTTGAAAGAGAAATGATCTTTTAAAGAGTCTTTTCCAGGAAGTGAGCTCATAGAAACATGCTTTGACAATGGGAATTAACTTCATGACGATGAAACTTTAAGGATAAGGGGATTTCTTTAAACTATTTAAATAAATAAAGATTTTCCTTCATGTTTTAAAAATTCATGAAAGTTGTCCAAAGTTAGGAATAGGCTTCTGTACTTCACTGTGATTTGCCTCACCTGTATTGTGTGGTGTGTGTGTGTGTGCATGCGCACACACTGGATTTAGACAGACATGCTTCTGCCATTATTGTATTTAATGTAGCGCATCCCCTCTTCCTAATCCATGACTTTTAGTGCTTTTTAGGGATTTAGAAGGAAAGTGCTTAGAAACTTGAAGTGTTCATAGTGAACTTAATTTTTTTAAGGCACACATCTTAGCATTTAAAGAACACAAGTTGCTATAATTTATTTCCTGATAACTGTCTTAGAAGGTCTTTCTAAAGGCATTGAGAGGGAAACCTCTAATGAAGTAGAACATATTTAAGTAAAAATTTCAAAGGCTTCTTTAAAATTTTATCATTCTTAATGAGTACAGTAATAATTATTCAAGAATAGTATTATTTGTCTAATAGATTACCTGGCAATTTCCAAATAAATACAAAGTGTGAAGACTTGACATATCAACAAGGTAAAAAAATAATTAGTCCAGGAAAAAGAAAGTCAAATGAAAGAATTTCAGAAACCGTGTTAGAGCCTAACCATCAAATCACTATACCTTAAAGTATGCTGATTTAGTATACTAAAGAAGATGCTTATTCCAACATTAACATTTAATGATTTTAATTACACATCATGTAATGTTAGTATACAAGTATTTTTTGAGCAAAACTTCTTAAAAATAATCACAATAATGGGACCTCCCTGGTGGCAAAAGTTGTTAAGTTGCAGCACTATGAAGTCATACGTAGCCACTGCATCATGAGTTCAATCCCCAGCCAAGGAGCTAAGACACATGACATGACAGACATCCCTTATCTCGCCCGCTGCTCCTCTCAGCAGTGTATTTCAGTAGAGCTGCCTGCTCTGCTCCCCACTCTGTCTCTGGTGAATCCTCTCACCCACCACATCTCTGGCCTACACCCCAGCTCTAATATGTGTAAATAAATCAATCTTTTTTAAAAAATCACAGTAATGTATATATGTAAATTACTAAATATATCTTAGGCCTCCCTCTGACTATATTAACTAACTGAACTTGTTCCACCTGGCATGGGTGTTAAAGTCTCCTAAATTCATTTTTTCAATGGATGTGATTTTTATTCCTGGCTTATCCAAGTTATGAGAGAGATACTGTGGGCCAGAGTCACCTGCTGTCTTCTTTCACAAATGATTTGAATCTTTCTGACTGGAATTCATTGTAAATATGTGAAACACAAACTTTAGGATTGAATGTTTTCATCTAGAAAATGAGCAAATAGAACATCTTTAAATAAAGTGCTCCAATGACCAGATCATCACTTTCACTAGTAAAATTCAGTCTGACTCAAGGAAAGATTCTGTCTGACTCAAGGAAAAAATAAAGTTCTCCCAGAGATGAGAGAGAGAATAATATTGTCATATTTCAGATAACAGTTAACATTTAAGACTTATTCATTCTTTTCACAACTAACTTTTCCAGCTCTCCTCTGTCTCCACCGTCCACTTGAAAGTACTTTCCCCAAATGTAACACTATTATGTTGATGACCATCCAAATACATTTAGACAGAGCAGTGATTAAACTAATTTCTTTTTTTTTAAGATTTATTTATACATACAAGAGCTGGGGTACAGCCAGAGTCATGGGAGGAGAGAGGACTCACCAGAGACAGAGTGGGGAGCAGAACAGGCAGATCGACTAAAATACACTGCTGAGGGGAGCAGCAGGCGAGGCAGGAGAGATCTGCAGAGCCATGTGGGGCCCCTCCCTGGCCAGGGATCGAACACATGTTGCTGTGCTGTGGATGCTCCACAGTACAGTGCTCAGCCCACTGCGCCGCCAGGGAGGCCCAATTAAACAAGTTTCAAGGATATGCTTGATAGCCTAAATCTTTGACCAGTGTTACTCAGAAAATTCCTGTTGTGTGAATCAAACAGGTCCATCACAATTGTTGAGGCAGGTCTCTCCAGAGGGACACCAGGGAGCAGTCTACAACCCAGCAGTTCTAAGTGTGAGAATTGCAGGTCTGGAAGCTAAATTCCATCATGTGTTTTTTTTCAAACTAAAGACAATATATCTAAATAAGATCATCTTTCTACTTATCTGATTAGAAACTATCTTTTCCAGGAGTTTCACAACTAAGTGACTGTGATTTAGTGTTCCCTTGATACTTTACTTGGTTGATGTCGAAAAGCAAACATCATAAACACAATCACCTCTGTAGTTGCTAGGACTTACACTGAGGAGTTTTGGACATTCCCCTGAGGGTTTGCATGATCATTTCTCCTTGGGACTAGCTTTCTTTAGCCTAGAACATTGTTGTCACTGGCAGTTAAAAGAACCATCTTCTTTTGAAGAGAAAGGAATTCTATTGCATGTGGGCACTCGAAAGGGATGTCACTTGTGGAGTAATGAGTGTACAGATGAATTGGAGACCTTCTGAAGGATCGGAAATAGCACAGGAAGCTTTCATAACAGTCACAGGGCATGGTGGTCAGAGTCAATTGAATGGACCTTGGAATGTTTGGAATCAGACAGACCTGGTACGGAAACTGACTCTGCTTTGCTCACCTGCTAGCTGTGAAATTGGGGCACAATAACGTCTCTGACTTCAGTGTTGATGTCTTTGAAGTAGAAATCATGACACTTATGGCTCACATAGTGCTTTCCTATTAAGTCCTAACTAAGAACCATGCAAACATGATTAAATTGCATTCTAAATAATGTAAAAGGCAGGGTTATGTATTTTAAGTATGTTAAAAAACATTTTACTGTGAAAACACACAAAAGTACATATGCATAAATAGCAAATACTCTAAGTATTTACAATAAAAGTGAACTATATAGTAAACATATGTATGTATATAATAAAGACTTTAAATTACATATATAATGATATACATAGTTTGACAGGTTATTTCCATGTATGCCCATGTATTTAGAAAATTCAGAATTCACAGTTTTATTTTGAAAATCATTGACATTTGCTAGACTTAAGAAAATAGTATGCATGAATTCTCCATACACATTAAATACACATTTGATGCCAGAAGAGATTTAAGCTCTGTGAACTTAAAAATCTAAAAACTTATCCATTATAAGAATACTTACAGTAAGATTTTTAAATAAATATAAATTAACAAGAAAAAGAAATACATATGCTAGACTTGGTACAACAAACACTTACTGCTCACCGTTATGAAGGCTTGGAAGTTCAAGTTCATGGCTCCAACAGACTCCAGTTAGGACCTGCTCCCTCACCAATGACTGTCTTCGCCCTATACTTCCTCTATGTGGGAAAGCTCTATCTAGGTCTTTTTCATAAGGGCACTAGAGGCACTCTTGAAGACTCCCAATGACCCCACCTCCCAAAGACCACACCTCTTAATACTGTCACCTTGGGAGTTAGAATTTCAATATATGAATTTGAGGGAGAAGACACAAATATTCAATTTATAGTGCCCAAAATAGCCCAAAAAACAATTTTAGAAAAATATTTGAAATTACTTTTTTGATGAGATCACTAATAGCATTTTCAACAACCTCAAGACATCCTCCATACTTTGATATATTTCCACGGAGGCTTCTTTTTTTTTTTTAAGATTTATTTTATTTATGCATACAAGCATAAATACAGGCCAGAGGTGTGGGGAGGGAGTGAGAGGATTCACCACAGAGAGCTGGGAGCAGAACAGGCAGATCAACTGAAACACACTGCTGAGGGGAGCAGCGGGCACAGCAGGAGAGGTCTGCTGCGCCATGTGGGTCCCCTCCCTGGCTGGCAGCAGGGATCGAACTCGTGCTGCAGTGGCTGCGGTTTGCATCATAGAGCATTGCTTAACCCACTGCGCCACCAGAGAGGCCCCACAGAGGCTTCTTATCTTTGATATCTCATGGTTATTTTTCCCTGTTACTTAATTTCAATGATGAAAACAATTATGTAATACTAGGATTGTAAAATGTCATTTACTTATTTATAGCATTTCTGTGCACCTTACTTGTGAGCTATTATTGTTGTTTTTTCCTATTCTGCCAGATTAGATTGGTACAATTGCCCAATCTCCTCTCCACTTAAGCTCACAAATAATAGTGACTATTTTACCATGGCAATAAAAGCATTTATTAATGACAGTGTTTATTTTGAGATTAAAGGTGAAAATAATGGTGGACATGAAGTCAAAACTATCATTTTGAAAATAGTAACTAAAATGCCAAAACTGGAGCAGGTTCATTTTGAAATCTCCTGGGTCTCTGGATTTTACTCACTGCATCGTAATTATGTAATGGTTTCTCTCTAACATTTTGACTATATAAACACATTTCTGTTTTAAGACAATGTGATAAGTTTCCACTTTGCCATTGCATTAATGTGGATATGGCCATTTAATTTTAGCTGGCAACAGAGTTCAAATGTGGAAATTAGGGATTGGGTCCACTCCAGCCTGAAAAAGACTTCTTTGGTTCTTGGCTAAAGACCATTCTTGGAGCCTCCTTGTCTCCAGAGTAGACTGTTTTGCCACATTAAGGAGACAGCCATGTCTATGGGCTGCATCATTGTATTAAAAGCATTTTTAAATTTTCTTAGTATTGGTGGGACAGTGACCATTCATATGAGAAAACTTGATCATTGGTAGTTCCTACCCTCTTAACATCTCTCTCCACTCCACCCTCAACTCATCCTTTATAGAGCTACCCAAGAAAACGTAATATCCTCCAGTGACAACCCCTCTTTGCCTCCCTGACCCACACACATTGTTTCTGAAAATCTTCTGACTTCATCAGCCTAGCATTCAGGACCCTTCAGGAACTAGCTCCTGCCTAACTTGCTTCCTACCACCTAACCACCTTCACTCTTCATGCCAAAAATACCAAATACTGATAATGACTCAAAAGTGTCAAATATTTTGTACACGTGCTGTTCTAGAACTCCCTTTACCTCATTTTCATTCTGCTAACTCCCACTGTCCTTTACAATTCAAATGACCTTCAGAAACTCTCCTTGACCCCAGTAAGAGGAAAATTTCCCTTTTCCACGTTGCTGTTTGTCCAGTCATGCCTCATTCACCTGTGATCGTTCTTCCTTCTGAAGCCCTCATCCCCTGTAATCTTAATAAGAGCAGCATTGGTGCCTCGTGGAAATTCTTTTTTTCTTTTCTCTTTTTCCAGTTGCCTAGCACAGTGTTTTTACAAAAGGGACCTCAAATATTTATCAAATTAATAAAATTGAAAGAATGAATCTGCAGTCAATTAGCTGGTTCTCACAACATGTAGATGAGGTAGAAAATTTTCTCTCAGACTGCATTGTTCTCTAGTACACAGTTATTTGTCCTCATCTCCCTAGCTCCATCCTTTCCCACACCGCTAAGCACCAATGAGGCAGCCAGTCAGAACAAGAGCAAAGTCCTTAGACTCTGAGATTGAGCTTTTGTCTAGTCAGACATAAATGCCTCCTGGTGGAACAAACGGTTCTAGGTCCTTTGCAGGACATATCCCTCAGTCACCCTTCCTGTCCCCAGGTATGTTAGTCCCTCCTCTACCAGCCTCTTGGATAGGTGATCTCAGTCATAGCCTTTAGTCTCTCTTCTTAGTTCATTGTTTTAATCTTACCTAACCCAAGAAGTGTCTCATAGTAGGGACTCACTCAATATTAGTTAGTACATGCAGAAGTCTTCTGCAAGCTCTCTCTACCCTCACCATTTTAGAGAAACTGTCCACCAGGAGGAAACCAACCTTCTTCCCCAAGTCAGATTCAGTGCCAAGACTTTGTCCAACAAAATGGCTTCATGGGATTGTCTCCAAAACTTTGATATTCTTCGTCCTTTCGATTTCCAGAGCATTGCACTGTTGCCTTGTCTCTTTCATGATGGCCCATTTTCGGACCTCTCTGCTGATACTTTTTCTTCTCTGCTCTGTCTCACCTCCTTCCTATAACCCTAATCTAGGAGACCTACTCATACGGGAAAATCCCACATCTGTGCCTTCATTCTTTTTTTATTTTTTTAATATTTATTTTTGCAAATAAGAGCTGGGATACAGGCCAGAGTTGCGGGAGGTGAGAGGATTCTTCAGAGACAGAGTGGGGAGCAGAGCAGGCAGATCTACTGAAACACACTGCTGAGGGGAGCAACGGGGAGACAGGCAAGGTCTTCTGTGCCACGTGGGTCCCCTCCCTGGCCAGAGCTCGAACTCACTCTGCTATGCCGCGGATGCTTCAGAGTGCTGCCCTGAACCTGCTGCCCCACCAGGGAGGCCCTGTACCTTCATTCTTAAGCCATTAACTTCCATCTTATTCTCTTCTGAGTTAGCGTGAGGACACGTCATCTGTATGTCAATGCTAAATTCATTATTCCCTCCCCACCAGCTTACCCTCTATTCTTTCCTATTTGGTGTCTACACAGTGTTATTTCTATCTAGTGCTATCAATGCTTCATTTGAAATCTTACCTGGATTTGCCGAATCCTATGCCTAGATGACAACAATGACCTCTTAAAACAAAACACTTTAACAATTGCCATAAACCAGTCACTTTCCTAAGCCACTGATAGACTTTATCTATATTCATCTTTATACTTCATGAGCATTTGTATCACTCTGATGTCCACATTACAACATGAGGAAACTGAGGTTTAGTTGCTCTAGAGATTAAGTGATTTGCTGAGACCACACTGTAAGAAGTGCCTTGACTGAAGTCCAGAATGTCTAATACCAGAATATAAGCCGCTCTGCCTCTTCAATGTGCTCCAGTTCTCCCTTCCTGTCTTCTTCAATGTATCCTGTGCTTCTATGCTCCTTTAACAGGGTGCCATTTTACTAGCTCCTAGAGCTGAAGGAGGAAGGGGACTTATGGGAAAGGTATTACTATAGGAACTGCCATGGAACACCTGCCCTCTTCTTACATTTGCCAACCTGTTCAGGCTCCCTTGTCCAGGGAACTGAACTCAGTTCCATCACCACGGAGCTCAGTCATTTCCTTAAATTCCCTCTCTCTGCACCTTAAAAAGGAGGGTTGCTCTCTTTACCAGGTCTAATTGTTTTTTTTTAAGATTTATTTATGCATATAAGAACTGGGGTACAGGCCAGAGATGTGGGGGGGGTGAGAGGATTCACCAGACACAGAGTGGGGAGCAGAACAGGCAGACTGAAATACAGCCTAGGGGAGCTGTGGGCTAGGGAGTTGGTCTGTCACTCCATGTGGGTCACCTCCCTGGCTGGCTGCAGGGATTGAACTTGTGCTGCAGTGGCTGCGGCCTGCTTCATAATGTGTTGCTTAACCCACTGCCCCACTAGGGAGGCCCCCGCTCTTCAATTCTTTGTTCTGTGTGATAGAACTGTCTATTTTCCTGATCTCACTTGCTTAAATTGTCCTGAATTAGAATTCCTACGTGTTCTAGTAAACACTTTAGCACTGACTGTATGCTAACACTAAGCCTGCTTCCTGCCCTGAGCTGAACTTCATTCTCTACCACAAAGCTCATAGCTCAAAGCAGGCAGCTCAGTGTTCCTCTCAGACATTCCCATGGCAGTTGTAACCACAGATGCAGCAAAAATAAAACGAACACACTGAGCAAACTGTGGCATATTCTCATGAAGGTTTAGTACCTCAGGACTCCTTGATTCATAATTGGGGTGCAGGCATAATGTAGGTTCAAGGTCATTATATGAAAAAGAAATACAAAAATACTGAAAAATATGATAATGAATAATTTATTGTTTTCTCAGAGTTTGTATAAACTGTTTTTCTGCCTTACAGTGACTAAAAGTAAAGAAGTAAAAATAATTATGGTGAAACACTACAGAATAGGTCTAGATGAAAAATATGAAGTAACAAAAAAGTGGTCTTTGAAGGATCTGCAGAAGATTGATGGAAAAGAAGCAGAAACTGTAAGTGTTATGTTTTGTGACAGGTGTGGCATCCATATGCTAGAGATCTTTATGTTCCCTGTCCTGTAATGTATACCCTTGGCATGAACTAAGTGTTAGGCTTGCCCACTATTCCTAAAGTGATATGTTTTAGCCTACCTGGATGATCTAGTGAGCTTTTCATTGTGTTTTTATGATTTAAATTTGAATTTGTGTGTTAAATTCGAAAGCATTTTTCCCGATGGTTTCTTTTTTTCCTGAAAACCATTTAATTGTATGTTTGTTTGTTTTTTAATTGAGGTAACATTGGTTTACAACAATATATGACTCTGAGGTACGGGATCGCACCTTCTCAGATGTGTGTCACCATAACAACCCACCCCCAAAACATCCATAATCCAAGTGGTTCATTATTTTTTAAAGATTTATTTATGCATACAAGAACTGGGGTGTAGGCCAGAGGTGCAGGGGGTGAGAGGATTCACCAGAGACAGAGTGGGGAGCAGAACAGGCAGATCAACTGAAACACACTGCTGAGGGGAGCAGAGGTTCAGGCAGGAGAGGTCTGCCATGCCATGTGGGTCCCCTCCTTGGCTGGAGATCAAACCCATGCTGCAGTGGCTGAAGACAGCTTGCTAGTGCTAAGATTTTAACCCCTCTGCCACCATTGGTTTTTAAAGAAGTTAAATACTAGCCATTCCTGAAACTTTACAAATGTTTCTATCATTTTTCCCTCAGCACCCCAATTTCCTCCAGAAATTTTGGAAATTCTTCCATCATCCTCTTCAAATTTTAATTCAGCTCCACTTAATTCTCCAGAAGAATCAAGAATTTAACCCTAAATCCTACAAGATTAGGGCTAAGAGGGAGAGAATGCCTGTATACTCCAACCTCCACACTTCAGAGATAGTGCTCTCACAGTCTCTCTTTGAAATTCTACTGAAAAAGAACTCATAAGCACATGAGGAACTCCATTCCATTTTTGAGTTGCCATAGTTTATTTTTAAATTTCCTACCTATGTTGAACTAAAACCATCTTCACTATAACACCCACCCATCAGGTCTAATTTTGCCATTTGGAGCAACCTGAAATAAATCCAATCCTCCCTTTACATAGCAACCTGTTCAATATTTGGAGATCATTACAGTGATCTCTCTACTTTTCTCTTTTCTAGGTTAAATATACCCATCTCATTCTTTAAATAATTTTCATGTGAAGAGCAAACAAGATAATATATACGACAACACAAGCACTAAGATAGCAAGTAGCATTGTTGCTATTTACACCTTCACTACACTATTTTTATTCCTTGGGAATACTTCCATTTTTTTTAAGAAATAAATACTATGCTTTAGAATAAGTGGAACTAGCTGATACTTCTAAGACATGCTATCATATTGCTATTAAAATACTGGGTGAAATCTTAGATCTTTTGTATATGAATTGCCATTTAACCTGATCTGCCCTGCCCTCCACTTATAAAGAATAAAATCTAAATAAAGGCCCTTAGTGACCTAGCTCCTTCATCTCATGTGCTTATGAGTTCTTTTTCAGTAGAACTTCAAAGAGAGACTGTGAGAGCACTATCTCTGAAGTGTGGAGGTTGGAGTATACAGGCATTCTTCTTCAACATTATATCCATAGTGCTCAACTACTGAATCTCGATGTTTAGAATGCCTACTCACTTTCAGCTCTCATCACATTCCCAGATTCCCCACTGGACAAGGTCATACTGATGTCTCCTAACCCACATAGCCTCACTGCAATATGTTAAACCATATTCCTACAAACTGCAATTGTTGGTGTACTATCTCTCCTCTGGATGGAAAGTTCCTAAAGAACTGAGACCATGGCTTTTCGCCTTTTATCATAGCCTTCTTCCTAGTAGATATCAAGAATGCATACATATTTGTGGTGCTATTGAATAAATTAGAACCTAAGCTCATTTATTCTTAATACCTCTAAATGTCATTTGGCCTATTGTTTCAACCTAATAAATCATCTAACATATTGCTATTTTAATACTTACTATACTGTGATGTTGATTACAGAGAATAGTGTTTAGAACTTCATTCAAGTCAATAATAAAATGACGAAGCACACAGGGTTAAGAGCATCATTTGGTAATTGATACAGTCATTAATACTAGTATCACCACTACTAACAATTCTGCTACCACTACCATTTCACCCCTAGTAAATTCTCACCTCGTGCCAAAACCTAAGCTCTTGCCATTTATTTCACATAATCATCACCAAAGCCCATAGATTCTATTTTTACTCTCAACTTATGGGTGAGAAAAATGAGGCAAAGATAGTATTTGACTTGCCCAAGATCAATGAGATATTAAGTGGTGGAATTAGACTTTACTCAAAAATCTATTAATTTGTCTTTTTTGGACTGGTCATTTAGTGGCTCTACAAATTTGTGTATTCATTCATCTATTTATTGAGGAGCTGTGATATGTCAGACCTGCTAGATTATGAAGATACTATGGAGAATTAGACAGACATAAGCACGTAATTCTGAATTACTGAATTCATTTTCTAGTTTGAATACCTAAATTTTGCCCATAAGTTTTCTACCAAAATTAATAAAAGCTGTCTTCACTTAGCTTGAAATTATCACCCACTTAAAAATTTTTCTGTGTTTGTCATAGCCTCTGGGTGAAAGCATGTTGAAGTTCATTACTTTCTTTCCTAAACATGCATATTACAGTTCTTTTGGCACTACGTTTTACCTAAATGTTCAACACTTAATTATTACTTATCAATATGATGGATTACATAGCCATTAAAATCATGTTTTCAAAAGAATCCTTTGAAAATAATTAGTCATCATTTAATAAGCTTTTTAAAAGTCAGCTGAATGCAAAACTTTCTATATTATTTCAATTCAGCTTGTCTTACTAAAAACAAAATCTGAACTTTAGTTGTAGTGTAAAATAGATGTGGATATATGTATGTGTGTGTGTAAGAAACAAATTAGTACTTTAACAATATTTAACCTAATATTTAACCTCTGTGTACTAAGATTGCAATTTTTAAATTATCATTGGTATTTTTTTCTTTATAATTTTACTGTACTAGCCAAAATTGCTGTGCTCCACTGAATTTTATGAGATGTTAACATCAACTTTACTAACCTATACTTTCAGGAATTAACCATCCCCACTTCTTTCTTTGTTTTTTTACCCTCAAGTTCCAAAATATTATTGTCATATTTATTTTTTTTACAAGTTTAGTGAGAGCCTAGTGATATAGTCATCAAGCCTGTCACTTAAATTCATTGGAAGCAGCTAGCTCGATTTTCTCCTCATCTGTCTTGATCTTTAATTCCATCTTAACATTGTTGAATTTTCCCTTTCCTATTAAGGTCAAAATCTTTGATAATGAAAGAAAAGTTGAATATATCTATTTTTCTCATACCTTTAGGACCTAAAATATTAAGTTGCCAAGAGAAAAGCAATAGTTCTTTTACAGATTTCTTTTCTATGGATGAAGTAATAAAAAGATCCCAGTTGTTCTGGGAATTTCTACTTCTCTCTCTTGGAATTGAATACTCAGGAGTCAGCATTTATTATATTTTTCTCAATAGCAATGATACACTTTTAAGTATAGTAATTTAAGCCAGGAAGTTGTCAGCTTTAAAATGGAAAGGAATTGAAATTGAAGTCAATTTATAAAGCATAAATCAAATTGACTAGGGATATGGAGAGTGATGAGTACAACAGGGGAGTGGATGATGTAGCAAAAAATGGGGTTGAGCTAATTGAGACCTTCGTCCTTGTCCTGGCTCTTTCATAACTACATGTGTGTGACCTGGACTCCTCAGAGACCTGGGTCTCTCTGAGAACTATTGTCTTGGCTATAAATAAGAGATTACTAAATTATCTGTGAGATCCCCTCTCGCTTCTATTGAAAGGACAAAAAAAAACGAGAAAGAGGGAAAAGAGGAAGGGAGGGAGGGAGGAAGAGAGGATGGGAAGAAGGGGAGAAAGGCGAGAGGAGGACTTGTATTCTATGTACATTAGAGCTCAGGCTTTTGTTATTACACTAAAGGAAAAATATTAATCCTCTCCAAGCATCTCAAAAACATGAAGGCTATTTTCTACATAAATCAGAACAAAATGTTTCAGGGAGGAAACTACATAAGGAATGTGATTAGTATCTGGTAATGGAATGGGTGTGATTTCCTTTTATTGAGATTCTCTGCAGATGCTTCTTTTAAGCGGCAATTGTGACAATAGAAAAAAATTGCCGGATGTGACTAGTGGAACTTTGTAGTTACCATCACATCATCCATGTACATTTAATTTTCAGAATATTGTCTTTTATTTTAAAAACTTCTTTAATAGTAAAAAGTAGGGTGATATTTACTTAGCATGACAATTTCTAAGGACAATTCAATAGAAAGAGCCATCTTTATTAATCTTCATACTAGGCAGTTCATAAGATTAATCTCATGTAAACTTCATAGCAATCTTATTTAACATGAGGAGGAAAATGAGGAAAGTCTTATTTAATAAGACCTTTGCTCGTGCTCATCAAGGTAGTCAAATGGTCACCTAACTTTTAAAGTCATGGTCTGTTTCCTGTTTCCTGAAAGAAGATTCCTATTTAAAAGGGAAATTGCAAATGCCTAAGTTGTTTATATATAATATTTACACACCACGTAGTAGCAAATTATTAACATTCTGGTTTGTTCCCTCTTTACCTCCTTGTCTTTTAGGGCAATTGTTTACCTCCTCTTCGTTTTTCATAGGACTACATCAGATCACTTCACTGCACTTTGTTGAGAACTTATTAGTTGCAATGGATAAGCATTAGGAATATAAAGATAAATAATGCAAAATTTTTGCCCTCAATGAGAGTTAGGACTTAGATAATGAATGTGAAAGTATTTTGTAAACTGAAAAGCACTTTATAATGCAGAGTTATTACTGCAATTAGTAACAATAACAATTATCATTATAACATGCAGCACCAGGATCAGGTTTGATATCAGCTTTTTCACTAGAAGTAAACACCTAGAGGAATCTTTAGTAAATTTTCAGTATCAGTTAAATGATTTGATGACCTTTGCTATTAACTTTAAAAGTCTGTAAACTGGTGACCTGCAAATGGCAAAGGAGAGCTAGCCATAGTGTATTTCATCCTTTGGAATACACAAGGACTCAATCTGCTGGTAGAGAAAAGGGGAAACCTTGTATCCCTTCCAAAAATCTGGAAGTAGGTTTATTCTCTTCTTCCATCCTACCTATACTCTCAAATTCTCTGTTCTCTGAAGACAGATAACTATATATTCTGAGACATATAGTTATCTAATTTTTAAAAATCACAGATGCTGCAAAAAGACTCTTTCATATTATTGTTCTTTATAGCAGTAATGTGTTTGAAACAGATCACTTTGGAAAGCTCACTTGTAGG
Source organism: Galemys pyrenaicus (assembly GCA_019455555.1). NCBI lineage: Eukaryota > Metazoa > Chordata > Mammalia > Eulipotyphla > Talpidae > Galemys > Galemys pyrenaicus. The sequence goes on from JAGFMF010012279.1 coordinate 2,844,706, forward strand.
TGTTAGAAATATGTGGGAGGCAGATATACAACAATCAATAAGCATATGCAAAAGAATATGAGAGAATCCAGGAAATCTAGTCACTTTCCTGGCTCCAAATAAAACTGTCTCTCTCTTTCTCTTCTAGGACAATCCATTTTTTGATCTGCACTTCAAGAAAGTTTACTCTTTGGAAGCTTATAGTTGTGCTTCTAAATATGCCTTTGCTCGAACCGTAAATAAACTGAATCATGCATATCTTAAGAAAGACCTACAGATTGTGAACTTTGATTCTACTTATATTAATGATGATTCCATTTGGTCCTCCAACAACAAAGATTGCTTGGTTCTTATGAGAATATGTTTTTATGCTTTCAATCTTGTGTGCTTGTCCCTGTGTCCTCTGCCACTTTGAAGATATATACCATGTTCCTTCATCAGTGTGCTATGAAAATCGATCCCTAAGTAAATACAGATAATCTTGACTTTATTTTCTCTCTATATTAGTAACTATTATTTTTGTGAAAATAAAGTGATGCTTTGTGAATTGCAGTGAAGTGTTTTAATGATTTTTTTAATGATTGTTTTAATGCAATCATTAAGTTTTGGGACTTTCATCTATATATTCCTTGGTAACCTTGGAAGGAGTTACCTTCCAAAGAGTGTTAAAGAGTATTTTCAAAGGCCTAAATAAATGGACAGATATCCTGTGTTCATGGATAGAAGACCTAATATTGTAAATATGTCAATACCACCCAAAATGACCTACATTGGGTGGTATCTCAATGGCTTTTTTTTTTCCTAGAAGTGGAAAAATCAGTTGGCAAATTCATGTGGAACTTTAAGGGACCCTGAATAGTCAAACAATCTTGAAAAAGAAGTACAAAGTTAGAGGACTCACCTCTGACTTCAAAACCTGTTCTGACACTATATTAATCAAAACAGTGGACACTGGCATAAGGATAAACATATAGATAATGGAACAGAGAAAATTCACAGGAAAAAAACTGTCAATGATGTTTAAACATATGAAAAGATGCTTAACCTTGTCCATAATAAGGGAAATTAAAATTAAACCTACAATATGATCCTATTTCTCACCCACAGATTGACAAAAATCCAAAACCTTGACAATATTCCATTGAATATTGGAAAACAATCCCTCTTATCATTGCTGTTAGAGATGCAAAAATGATAAAAATTCCATAAGAGAAGAATTTGACAATATCTTGTAAAATTACATATATTGTCAAAAAAGATAAACTCGTGCCATACACCACAACATGGATAGAGCTACAAGGGATTACTTGAAATAAGTGAAATAAGTCAAAAGGAAAAAGAAAAATATCGGATAGTTTCACTTAAAGGAGGAATATAGGGAAACCAAACTAAGGGTTAAAAAAAAAAGACAAAACTTTTAGGCAATACAGATCTGAGACATACAGCAGGGGAGAGAAGGGGAACGGGTCAAAGTTGGTGGGGGAAGAGCACAAGGGACCATGAGATGGTTCATTGTTAATGTGGTCCTGGGAGATTTATGGGGACTAGTCCTGGGGGGAGAAATTGAACACTGTACAAAAATAAACAATGTAAGAAAATAATAAAGGTTTTTTTTTAAAGAAAACTATCTATGTATTTACTCTGTAACCCAAAGATGGTTGGCAAAAAAAAACAAAAAACATAGGTGCATGCACAGACGTGACATTATTTAGCAGTGCAAAATATCTCAAGTGGTTCAAAGAGTCATCGCTAGTAAAAAGTGGAAAAATAGGGCCTCTCTGGTAGCGCAGTGGGTTGAGCACCACACTGTAGAGTTTCTGCAGCCAGTGCAGTGCGAGTTCCATGCCCCTCACCCCGTCAGAGAGGGGACCCACATGGTGCAGCAAACCTCTCTTGCCTTACCCTCAGCAGTGTATTTCAGTCAATCTACCTGTTCTGTTCTCAACTCTGTCCTGGTGGATCCTCTCACCTCCCACAACTCTGGCCTATACCCCATGTAGGGTAAAGGTTGATCAGGTCTTTCCACCCTCCCACCACTGTGATGATGGACACCTGCAGTGCTGCGAGCATTCCAGGGTGGGCATGCACAAGTGGGCGCACCTGAGTTTGACACGGGCTTAAATGGGCGGTGTCATGAGGATGCCAGGACCGACCGACAGAATCGACAGGACTGACAGTACTGACAAACAGCAGCGAGAGCACCAACGTGAGCAGCAGCAGTAGAAAGCAGCTGAGAGGGTAAGATGCACTGCCAGCCTGCCAGCCTCCCGGCCCCTGGCACCCGTGCCTGCCATGTACCTGGCCACCTCTACTAAATAAAGCATGAAAAGCCACCGAGGGCTCCAAGACTCTCCTTCCTTGACCTGTCTGCCCAGAACCATCCCGAACCTTGCTCCTGTGCCGCCCTTCCTGCCTCTACACCCCAGCTTTTGTATGCATACATAAATAAATCTTTTTTAAAAAAAAAAAGTGGAAAAATAAAGGCTACACAAATTCCCTGATTAGAGGCTGTTGACCTGGGGTGGCAGGCCAATTAGAAGTGGGGCATTCTAGGTAATTGGTTAAAGATGTGTTTTTGGCTAGCTCCAGTTAATCCCAAATTGGAAGCAGAGCCAAAATGAAGGAAGCTGTAGTTGGCAGTCAAATACAGGCCAGGGGTTGCTCCCGGGTTGTTAATTGGCTGGCTTGACTGGTTCCTACAGGTAGTAGTTTCCTTTCCTTGACTGGTTACTGCATATACCAGATTGTCTTAGTGGGCTGGTTACTTCTGGTTGTGTCAATGTTTCTATTTTTACATATAGTCAGGTCATTGTCCATTTGTTTATTTAGAAACACTTTGATTGTGGTGGTGGTTACATGTCATTATACACTAGTCAAAATTCACTGAACCTAAAACCTTATTCAGAGACTTATTAGAAGTAGTATAAGTGATGCTATTTGACCTTGTAGGGTTAGAGAAATCAGGTCTTTCCACCCTCCCACCACTGAGATGATGGACACCTGCGGTGCTGCGAGCATTCCAGGTGGGCATGCGCAAGTGGGTGCACCTGAGTTGGACACAGGCATAAACGGGCATCATCATGAGGACGCCAGGACAAAAAGAACTGACAGGACCGACAGTACTGACAACACGAGCAGCAGCAGTAGAAAGCAGCCGAGAGGGTAAGATGCACCGGGGGCTGGGAGGCCTGCCAACCTCCTGGTCCCCCAGCACCCCTGCCTGCCATCTACCTGGCACTGCTGACAATAAAAAGTGTAAAAGCCACCAAGGGCTCCAAGACTCCCCTTCCTTGATCCGTCTGCCCAGAACCATCCCGAACCTTGCTCCTGTGCCACCTTTCCTGCCGCTACAGACCCTTTTATATGAGTGTTGAGTCTTATAAGATAAAGCATTAAGTCATTAAGGAACCAATATTTTAAGCTTGAGAGAGAATATACAAGTAAGTTAAAAACCTGTAATAATAGGGGCTCCCTGGTGGTGCAGTGGGTTAAGCAACGCACTATGAAGCAAACGGCAGCTACTGCTGCCGTTTGGACACCCCTCCTGCCTCACCTACTGCTCCCCTAACTGTGTTTTGGTCAGTCTGCTGACTGTTCTGCTCCCCACTGTCTCTGGTGACTCCTCTCACCACCCACAACTCTGGCCTGTACCCCAGTTCATGCACAAATAAATAAATCTTAAGAAAAAAAGACCTGTAATAATAAATCTAACTGAAAGTATTAATGTCAACATACACTCATTCATATAAACTCCTCTTTTAAAAAATAAGGATGCATTTCCTGGATTTGCTTCCTTGAAGCAAAGACATTCAGAAGCAATGAATACCTTAGCATTCAGAGATGGTCTATAAATACCATCCCCGTTGAAGAGTGTGAAGTTGTTTAAAGAAATTACTGATAGGTCTAGGGAAGAAAAGGTAGACATCATTTTATCTCATAAAGATGGGACAACTTGATGTACAAGGAAGAAAGGAAGCTACCAAAGTCTCTAAGAGTTAGAGGATAGAGGAGCCAAGTTAAAGTAGCTCTCACCAGACTAAGATGGGACCACTGGAGCATAACAAAGAAAATGACTAATAGAATGACATATAGCAAGGATATATAAGTCCTTGCATTTCAAAATACTAAGAAAAACTCATTGGTCATCAATTGAAACATTAGAAAGTAAAGAAAGGAAAGCCTTAGTATTTATCTTGCTTTTTCTGTAGGACTTCTGTGGGGAGTGGTTTTTTTCCAATTTTAAATTATTTTTAGGGAGGCAACATTGGTTTTCCACAATGTTTATGTTTTAGGGATTAAAAAGTTCACACCTGGGGCCTCCCTGATGGCACAATGGGTTAAGCAACACACCATGAAGTAGACTGTAGCCGCTGCAGCACGAGTTCAATCCGTGCCACCGACCAGGGGAGGGGACCCACATGGCCCCGCATATCTCTCCTCAGCAGTGTGCTTCAGTCCACCTTCCTGTTCTGCTCCCTGTTCTGTCTCTGGTGAATCCTCTCAACCCCCACACCTCTGGCCTGTGCCCCAGTGCTTGTATGCATAAGTAAATAAATCTTTATCTTTAAAAAAATTTTTTAAAAGTTCACATCTCTTCTAATATGTAATAAAAGGATTAAATTTCTTGTTTGACTTTATTGATTTTATTGGAAAGAATGAATGAATTTAGATAAAGATAAACAAAGATTCAAGCAAGGAGTATTTATTGTGGCTCCCACAAAGAGGGAGAGGTGGTCACTGTCCCGAGCCAGAGGCAGGGGTCCTGGTTTTATAGGCTCAATCACCAGGGCCAGCATTTTGTGGTTTTCAAAACAAACAGGGACCAAATTATCTCAATAATGGGAAAGTAAGATAACAACCGAGGACCAGATTTCAGGTGCTCTATAACAAAGCACCAATAATTCTAAAAAATTAATGCAGAAGGAATGATAGAACTGAAAACTACCACTTATAAGCTACAAATGACCCAGCAATTCCACTTCTAGGGATTTACCCAAAGGAAACAAAAACATTAATTCAAAAGAATACATGTGCTCCTATGTTTATTGCAGCAATATTTATAAAAGGTTAGGCTTGGAATCAACTCAAATGACCAAAAATAGATGACTAGATCAAGATGTGGTATACATACACAATGAAATATTATTCAGCAATCAAAAAGATAAACTAATGCTATTCACAGCACCATGGTTGGCGCTTGAAGGGATTATGCTCAGTGAAATAAGTCAGAAGGAAAATATGGGATGGTTTCACTATTCATAGAAGGAATACAGGGAAACAAGTAAAACAAAACAAAAATAAGCAGACAACTACAAAACAGATATTCTGCAAGGGGATCAAACCGAGGGTGGGAAGGGCACAAAGGACAATGGGGCACAGGTAAACTGGTGGTGGAAATTCTATGGGGACTATGCTTGAGGAAAGAAAGCAAACATTATAAGAAAAATAAATAGAGTAAAATTTATATATATAAAAAAACCCTACCATTTATCATTGCTAATGAAATAATGGGACTTAGTTAACAATTATTAAAGAATGCTAAAACTATTAGGTGAAAAGTTATCTGAATCCAAGGAGCAATCTTAAAATCATTAGAAGTGGGACAGTCAGCCTAACACGCTCATAATGCAATGCAGTAAAGTGTAGGCAGCACCACCAATGATGGAGTCTTACTTGTAAACAACCTGAATTGTGATGCAAGACTTTTGGTGCTTTGCTGGTGGGTGTGGTGTGGTAACATACACTTGAAGAAATGTGAACCTGTATTCCTAAAACATGTACAGTGCTCTAAACCAATATTAACTCACTAAAAAAAGTAAAAAACAAAAAATGTCAATGTCATGGACTTTCAGAAGACTCTCAATTTGCTAGGGCTATTATAATCGTGTTGTACACAAATGGGTGGTGTAAGCAATAGTTCATTGTCTCACAGCTCTGCATGGCAGTGGCTAAGAGCAAGGTGTCAGCAGGACCAGTTCCTTTTGAGAACTGAGAGGGAAGGATCTGTTCCAGGCATTTCTCTTCAGCTGTCTTCTAGTGTCTTCATCTTGTTTCTGTGCCTGCATTTGTGTCCTATGAGGACATATGCCTGTGGTCTAGACCCTAGTGACATCATTTTAACTTGATTACCTCTAAGAAGAACCATTTCCAAATTAGGTCACAGTCTGCAAGCATACAACTTAAACATATGACTAGCATAGGGGGAGACAAAAATTGAACCCATTCCACTGAGGAGCAGATTAGAGCTTTAGGGAGCCATGACAGCCAAATACGTTGTGGGCTCCTGGATTGACTCCTGGAACAGAAAACGAATGTTGGTAGGAAAATGAATGAAATCTGAAATAGCTGTGTAATTTAATGACTTTATAGTAAAGTTAATTTGTTAGCTTTGATAAATATACTATGGTTATACAAGATATTAGCACTGGGGCAAAGCAGGCAGGGCATGTGTGGAAGTGGTCTGCATTCCCTTTGTAATTGCTCTGTGATGTTAAATTTTTTATCAAAAAAAAGACCTACTTAAGTTGATTTTTATAAATGAGCTAAAAGATAAAGGTCATCAAATGCAGACAACAGCGAAAAGTGGAAAAAGTGAGTTCGTTGCAGCTTACAACCCTAAAACCAAGTCATCTACAGTTGCTAACTATGTTGAACATGAAATACCCTCTAGCTGGGACAAGTAAAAACACCTTTTTGTCAAAGCAGGTGTTCAAATGAGGAAGTGTTAGAAAAGTCACATATCTCATACCCAATCTTGCATTGCCCTCTCCACCTATTAAAAACCTACCCTTATAACACTGTGTTTGCTTCTCAGGTAAAAAGATCAGAATGTGGTGAACAAAAGTGACCACTTCCTATATTGGAGTGATGGCTTTATAGAGAGCGGAAAGATAGTATCTTAATCACCTTGGATTATACACAGGAGGCACTCAAAATATGTGTATTTACTTTCTTGACATGTAATCCTTATAAAAGAAATAATGACTTTATGTGCTGAAAACATGATTATTTTAGCATTATTTTATGTTTATCCTCTCTCCCCTTTGGCTTCTCTATGTTCCTTTTCCCCCTGCTCTTTTTAATTCCTCTGCAAGCCAACTATCTCTCTTATGTATCCCCTGCCTCTTCCTCTTTTGCTTTGACTGCTGCAAGCAGTTTGAAATTGTAGGCCCTGGTTGTCCCAGACTGGCAGAGTCACCCCACAGACATTCACGTTGTACACCACACAAGCACTACATATAAAGGAGGAAAATTCCTGTCGTAGACATAAATTAATTTAGAGAACAATTTACAGGTAAAGCCATAATTTCAGGCCACACCTCTGAGATCTAGAGCCTGTGGTAAACTCCCTCTTTCATGGACCTCATAAGCACCCAGGAAGAACACCTGGGGGCATACTCATGCCTTCCACACCTTTTTTTTTTTTTTAAAGATTGATTTATTTATGCATACAAGAACTGGGGTACAGGCCAGAGGTGCAGGGAGGTGAGAGGATTCACTAGAGACAGTGGGAACAGAATAGGTGGATCTACTGAAGTACACTGCTGAGGGGAGCAGTGGGTGAGACAGGAGAGGTCTGCTGTGCCACATGGGTCACCAACTTGGCCGGCCTGGGCGAACTGGTGCTGCAGTGCCTTCTGATAGTTGATAGCTTGATAGCACTGTGTCTTTAACCCTTGTGCCACCAGGAAGGCCCCCTCCCACACCGTTTTTGGACTATATTGTGAGCATCTCTATGTGTCAGCTGGCTGTTTCACAATAACATCATTGAACAAACAACTATAAATCTGAGGGGTTAAAAACATAAAGCAGTTAGCTCTTGCTTATACATCTTTGGGTTCACAGACCTAAGCTGGGCTGGGCTAGGCTGGGCTGGGCTTCAAGTTTCGGGTTGAGTTAAGGTTTGCTTCACGTCTCTCTTCCTCCTTGGACCAACTACTTCCCAAAACATTTTTGTCTTATAGTCAAAGACAGATAAACAAAGGGCAAGCTAATGGTATAAGCACATGTCAAACTTCCACTCACACCATTTCATTAGCAGCTCCACTGATCAGGGCACGTCAGCAAGCCAAGTCCAAAGTCAAAAGACAGGAGCATCTACTCTACAAACGATGAGGTCATTTCAAGCATATGAATGTACAGTGGGAACACAGGGGAAGAATAGGGACTGACAACTCAATCTAACAATCTTCTCAGATGGCTTCTCTTTCTCTTTTTTTTTTTTTTTAAAGATTTATTTTATTTATGCGTACAAGCACTGGGGTACAGGCCAGAGGTGTGGGGGGGAGGGTGAGAGGATTCACCACAGAGAGCGGGAGCAGAACAGGCAGATCAAC